>CARXXK010001749.1:90262-270592 GCA_949089665.1 Macrosiphum euphorbiae
TTATAAGAGGATTTGTATGATTTGAAGTCGGTCTATGAAACGTGTTATAAAAAATGCGTGCTTCCGCGTCTATTGTTCTCATACAGAGATCGTTATGAAGGGCTAGATTAGATATATAGGGGGGAGCATTGGACAATCGTCGGAGCGAAATATTTTGGAATGTTTGGATTCTGTTAATATTTGATTTTTTTGCCGCACCCCATAATTGTAGTAATCTGCTCATATAAGCTTTAAAATTTAAATAGTTAGCACAATATTCTGCACTTTACACAGTCTCTCTTTAAAATTATCCCGTCTACAAAATATAAATCATTTGTAAATCTAAAGACTTAATTGAGTACCTAATAGATAATTGTTCTAAAAGAGCGACGTGCCCTGTCGCCAGCTCACTAGGTGGAGAGACCTTAGTACAAGATTTGTATTAACGTCAATATTCTTTGGCTTAGTGTGAATATCTGGACATTATAATTGCGGAAAGGTGTTAAGAGTACGTATCGGCCGCTGTTACTAGATCCCGGATGGGTGACCACCCGGAATTTTTAGCAACAAATAGTTCTAAAAGAGCGACGTGCCCTGTCGCCAGCTCACTAGGTGGAGAGACATTAGTACAATATTTGTATTAACGTCAATATTCTTTGGCTTAGTGTGAATATCTGGACATTATAATTGCGGAAAGGTGTTAAGTGTACGTATCGGCCGCTGTTACTAGATCCCGGATGGGTGACCACCCGGAATTTTTAGCAACAAATAGTTGCCACACATACTAACGTGTTTTAACCAACCGTTACTACTCACTACAAACAACCTACAAGCAAAAAAACCAGCTAATGGTCAAAGTTGCTGGGCTCAAGCTCAAAAAAAAAAAATCATTCATTCAAAAAAATGTACGATACTAATAAGTTATATAGACGTACGAGGTCGTCTTATTAGGTTAAATCAAAAATAGTATTTATATTTATTTTTTTTTGTTAAAAGTATAAAAGAGAGACTGTTGTGACTTGAGTTACAGTTCTGCCTTACATTTACTTTTTATATAGAGAAAACTTGAAGGTGGCTGGCATATTAATATCAGAGTATTTAAGGATACATAATTTAAAAAAAGAATTATAATAATATATATATTAAAGTGTTAAAAAAAAAATATATATATTATGAAATAATAATATTAGTTAATAATAATAATAGATTTAAATAATATTATGCAAAGATAATTTGATATGTATCCATAAAAATGACAAAGACACGTGGCATATATGTGCTTCAAATTGTTTACGCGAGAAAGTGATCTAGGTATGGCTCCATCTGTAATATTTGGTATAAGCTTAAGGTGTAAAAAATCAAAGGAAAAACTTGATAATCAAACACTTAAGTTCGGCAACCGACTCAAGATCTTTTTATTCAAAGTGTCCTAATAAGTCATAAGAGGGTTAATTAGGTAAACCTATTATGGTTAGTGGATCCAATGGTGATGATAGACGACTATCATCACTGGTCGTGAGCTTTGCAATGATCTTTTCCTACTAACTATCAAGGTATTCGATATTGTAAACATAACAATGAAAGAAAATATTTAAATAATGGTTATTTTAGGTTAGGTTAGGATAGGAGAGGAAATTAGACGTTAACTAATTATCATAGTTTTTAACACGGTCTTAAAGACTGCTAGCTAGAGTTGTACGTGTACCAGTATAGATAAAAACTTAAATACAGCCAACTTTAATTAATGATTTTTTTACCACAACGAACTAATAATAATATGTATTTTAAAATATAATAAAATATAATTTTATTAGGTTTTTATAAGATTTAAAATACTTATTAGTTTTTGTAAATAGAAAATGTATAACTTAATATTATTTTAAATTAACCTTTTTCTCATTTAATTATTTTGCATCCTAAATAAATTGCATTCATTTTTATGCATTTTCTAATACATATATTACAGTGATACACCTCTGATCATAATAACTTTTCGTTTATTATAATGTAAGCAATACGCCAATACCTAGTTTTTGGGTTGTAGTTAAAATGTAAATTCCAGCGTATTCTTTTGTTTAGTGTTAATTCACATGGGTTCCTCATAAACTACTTTTTTTCGATTGGTAGATTTTTTTTGTACATTTTTTTTTGGTTTTCTAAAATGCATTTGACTGCGGGCGCCAACACTCTCCTTCAATTTTTGTTTTAGGAATTTTACTCTAGTTGAATTTTTTGGACAGACTTGTTTATTGATTACCTGCAGATGCCCTTTGTATTATCATTCTTTAATGAGCTTATCATCTTCAGTTGTTTTTCTGTTTAAGATTCTGGTCGTTTTAGTTTGAACTGTACAATATGCCTTAATATCGTATGATTTTCTCTACATTCTTTTTTGGTTTTCTAAAATGCATTTGCCTGCGGGCGCCAACACTCCCCTTCAATTTTTGTTTTAGGAATTTTACTCTAGTTGAATATTTTGGACAGACTTGTTTATTGATTACCTGCAGATGCCCTTTGTATTATCATTCTTTAATGAGCTTATCATCGTCAGTTGTTTTTCTGTTTAAGATTCTGGTCGTTTTAGTTTGAACCCACAATGGTTGTTTTTTCTGTTTATTAATCTGCTTCGTTTTAGTTTGAACCCACAATGGTTGTTTTTTCTGTTAATGAATCTGAAGATTGTAGTTTGAACTCATTGATATGTGTTCTGATGATATAATTTTTTTTGGTTTTCTAAAATGCATTTGCCTGCGGGCGCCAACACACCCCTTCAATTTTTTTTTAGGAATTTGACTCCGGTTGAATTTTTTGGACAGACTTGTTTATTGATTACCTGCAGGTGCCCTTTGTATTATCATTCTTTAATGAGCTTATCATCGTCAGTTGTTTTTCTGTTTAAGATTCTGGTCGTTTTATTTTGAACCCACAATGGTTGTTTTTTTCTGTTTATGAATCTGAAGATTGTAGTTTGACTCATTGATATGTGTTCTGATTGTATAATTTTTTTTGGTTTTCTAAAATGCATTTGCCTGCGGGCGCCAACACTCCCCTTCAATTTTTTTTTTTAGGAATTTGACACTGGTTGAATTTTTTGGACAGACTTGTTTATTGATTACCTGCAGGTGCCCTTTGTATTAACATTCTTTAATGAGCTTATCATCGTCAGTTGTTTTTCTGTTTAAGATTCTGGTCGTTTTAGTTTGAACTGTACAATATGCCTTAATATCGTATGATTTTCTCTACATTCTTTTTTGGTTTTCTAAAATGCATTTGCCTGCGGGCGCCAACACTCCCCTTCAATTTTTGTTTTAGGAATTTTACTCTAGTTGAATATTTTGGACAGACTTGTTTATTGATTACCTGCAGATGCCCTTTGTATTATCATTCTTTAATGAGCTTATCATCGTCAGTTGTTTTTCTGTTTAAGATTCTGGTCGTTTTAGTTTGAACCCACAATGGTTGTTTTTTATGTTTATGAATCTGAAGATTGTAGTTTTAACTCATTGATATTTGTTCTGATTGTATAATTTTTTCTAAATTTTTTTTTGGTTTTCTAAAATGCTTTTGCCTGCGGGCGCCAACACTCCCCTTCAATTTTTTTTTTAGGAATTTGACTCTAGTTGAATTTTTTGGACAGACTTGTTTATAGATTACCTGCAAGTGCCCTCAGTATAATCATTCTTTAATGAGCTTATAATCGTCAGTTGTTTTTCTGTTTAAGATTCTGGTCGTTTTAGTTTGAACCACAATGGTTGTTTTTTCTGTTTATTAATCTGCTTCGTTTTAGTTTGAACCCACAATGGTTGTTTTTTCTGTTTATGAATCTGAAGATTGTAGTTTGAACTCATTGATATGTGTTCTGATGATATAATTTTTTTTGGTTTTCTAAAATGCATTTGCCTGCGGGCGCCAACACTCCCCTTCAATTTTTTTTTAGGAATTTGACTCCGGTTGAATTTTTTGGACAGACTTGTTTATTGATTACCTGCAGGTGCCCTTTGTATTATCATTCTTTAATGAGCTTATCATCGTCAGTTGTTTTTCTGTTTAAGATTCTGGTCGTTTTATTTTGAACCCACAATGGTTGTTTTTTCTGTTTATGAATCTGAAGATTGTAGTTTGACTCATTGATATGTGTTCTGATTGTATAATTTTTTTTGGTTTTCTAAAATGCATTTGCCTGCGGGCGCCAACACTCCCCTTCAATTTTTTTTTTTAGGAATTTGACACTGGTTGAATTTTTTGGACAGACTTGTTTATTGATTACCTGCAGGTGCCCTTTGTATTAACATTCTTTAATGAGCTTATCATCGTCAGTTGTTTTTCTGTTTAAGATTCTGGTCGTTTTAGTTTGAACTGTACAATATGCCTTAATATCGTATGATTTTCTCTACATTCTTTTTTGGTTTTCTAAAATGCATTTGCCTGCGGGCGCCAACACTCCCCTTCAATTTTTGTTTTAGGAATTTTACTCTAGTTGAATATTTTGGACAGACTTGTTTATTGATTACCTGCAGATGCCCTTTGTATTATCATTCTTTAATGAGCTTATCATCGTCAGTTGTTTTTCTGTTTAAGATTCTGGTCGTTTTAGTTTGAACCCACAATGGTTGTTTTTTATGTTTATGAATCTGAAGATTGTAGTTTTAACTCATTGATATTTGTTCTGATTGTATAATTTTTTCTAAATTTTTTTTGGTTTTCTAAAATGCTTTTGCCTGCGGGCGCCAACACTCCCCTTCAATTTTTTTTTTTAGGAATTTGACACTGGTTGAATTTTTTGGACAGACTTGTTTATTGATTACCTGCAGGTGCCCTTTGTATTAACATTCTTTAATGAGCTTATCATCGTCAGTTGTTTTTCTGTTTAAGATTCTGGTCGTTTTAGTTTGAACTGTACAATATGCCTTAATATCGTATAATTTTCTCTACATTCTTTTTTGGTTTTCTAAAATGCATTTGCCTGCGGGCGCCAACACTCCCCTTCAATTTTTGTTTTAGGAATTTTACTCTAGTTGAATTTTTTTTACAGACTTGTTTATTGATTACCTGCAGATGCCCTTTGTATTATCATTCTTTAATGAGCTTATCATCCTCAGTTGTTTTTCTGTTTAAGATTCTGGTCGTTTTAGTTTGAACCCACAATGGTTGTTTTTTCTGTTTATGAATCTGCTTCGTTTTAGTTTGAACCCACAATGGTTGTTTTTTCTGTTTATGAATCTGAAGATTGTAGTTTGAACTCATTAATATGTGTTCTGATGGTATAATTTTTTCTAAATTTTTTTTTGGTTTTCTAAAATGCTTTTGCCTGCGGGCGCCAACACTCCCCTTCAATTTTTTTTTTAGGAATTTGACACTGGTTGAATTTTTTGGACAGACTTGTTTATAGATTACCTGCAAGTGCCCTCAGTATAATCATTCTTTAATGAGCTTATCATCGTCAGTTGTTTTTCTGTTTAAGATTCTGGTCGTTTTAGTTTGAACCCACAATGGTTGTTTTTTCTGTTTATGAATCTGCTTCGTTTTAGTTTGAAAACACAATGGTTGTTTTTTCTGTTTATGAATCTGAAGATTGTAGTTTGAACTCATTAATATGTGTTCTGATGGTATAATTTTTTCTAAATTTTTTTTTGGTTTTCTAAAATGCTTTTGCCTGCGGGCGCCAACACTCCCCTTCAATTTTTTTTTTAGGAATTTGACACTGGTTGAATTTTTTGGACAGACTTGCTTATTGATTACCTGCAGGTGCCCTTTGTATTAACATTCTTTAATGAGCTTATCATCGTCAGTTGTTTTTCTGTTTAAGATTCTGGTCGTTTTAGTTTGAACCCACAATGGTTGTTTTTTCTGTTTATGAATCTGCTTCGTTTTAGTTTGAAAACACAATGGTTGTTTTTTCTGTTTATGAATCTGAAGATTGTAGTTTGACTCATTGATATGTGTTCTGATTGTATAATTTTTTTTGGTTTTCTAAAATGCATTTGCCTGCGGGCGCCAACACTCCCCTTCAATTTTTTTTTTTAGGAATTTGACACTGGTTGAATTTTTTGGACAGACTTGTTTATTGATTACCTGCAGGTGCCCTTTGTATTAACATTCTTTAATGAGCTTATCATCGTCAGTTGTTTTTCTGTTTAAGATTCTGGTCGTTTTAGTTTGAACTGTACAATATGCCTTAATATCGTATGATTTTCTCTACATTCTTTTTTGGTTTTCTAAAATGCATTTGCCTGCGGGCGCCAACACTCCCCTTCAATTTTTGTTTTAGGAATTTTACTCTAGTTGAATATTTTGGACAGACTTGTTTATTGATTACCTGCAGATGCCCTTTGTATTATCATTCTTTAATGAGCTTATCATCGTCAGTTGTTTTTCTGTTTAAGATTCTGGTCGTTTTAGTTTGAACCCACAATGGTTGTTTTTTATGTTTATGAATCTGAAGATTGTAGTTTTAACTCATTGATATTTGTTCTGATTGTATAATTTTTTCTAAATTTTTTTTTGGTTTTCTAAAATGCTTTTGCCTGCGGGCGCCAACACTCCCCTTCAATTTTTTTTTTAGGAATTTGACACTGGTTGAATTTTTTGGACAGACTTGTTTATTGATTACCTGCAGGTGCCCTTTGTATTAACATTCTTTAATGAGCTTATCATCGTCAGTTGTTTTTCTGTTTAAGATTCTGGTCGTTTTAGTTTGAACTGTACAATATGCCTTAATATCGTATAATTTTCTCTACATTCTTTTTTGGTTTTCTAAAATGCATTTGCCTGCGGGCGCCAACACTCCCCTTCAATTTTTGTTTTAGGAATTTTACTCTAGTTGAATTTTTTTTACAGACTTGTTTATTGATTACCTGCAGATGCCCTTTGTATTATCATTCTTTAATGAGCTTATCATCCTCAGTTGTTTTTCTGTTTAAGATTCTGGTCGTTTTAGTTTGAACCCACAATGGTTGTTTTTTCTGTTTATGAATCTGCTTCGTTTTAGTTTGAACCCACAATGGTTGTTTTTTCTGTTTATGAATCTGAAGATTGTAGTTTGAACTCATTAATATGTGTTCTGATGGTATAATTTTTTCTAAATTTTTTTTTGGTTTTCTAAAATGCTTTTGCCTGCGGGCGCCAACACTCCCCTTCAATTTTTTTTTTAGGAATTTGACACTGGTTGAATTTTTTGGACAGACTTGTTTATAGATTACCTGCAAGTGCCCTCAGTATAATCATTCTTTAATGAGCTTATCATCGTCAGTTGTTTTTCTGTTTAAGATTCTGGTCGTTTTAGTTTGAACCCACAATGGTTGTTTTTTCTGTTTATGAATCTGCTTCGTTTTAGTTTGAAAACACAATGGTTGTTTTTTCTGTTTATGAATCTGAAGATTGTAGTTTGAACTCATTAATATGTGTTCTGATGGTATAATTTTTTCTAAATTTTTTTTTGGTTTTCTAAAATGCTTTTGCCTGCGGGCGCCAACACTCCCCTTCAATTTTTTTTTTAGGAATTTGACACTGGTTGAATTTTTTGGACAGACTTGTTTATTGATTACCTGCAGGTGCCCTTTGTATTAACATTCTTTAATGAGCTTATCATCGTCAGTTGTTTTTCTGTTTAAGATTCTGGTCGTTTTAGTTTGAACCCACAATGGTTGTTTTTTCTGTTTATGAATCTGCTTCGTTTTAGTTTGAAAACACAATGGTTGTTTTTTCTGTTTATGAATCTGAAGATTGTAGTTTGACTCATTGATATGTGTTCTGATTGTATAATTTTTTTTGGTTTTCTAAAATGCATTTGCCTGCGGGCGCCAACACTCCCCTTCAATTTTTTTTTTTAGGAATTTGACACTGGTTGAATTTTTTGGACAGACTTGTTTATTGATTACCTGCAGGTGCCCTTTGTATTAACATTCTTTAATGAGCTTATCATCGTCAGTTGTTTTTTCTGTTTAAGATTCTGGTCGTTTTAGTTTGAACTGTACAATATGCCTTAATATCGTATGATTTTCTCTACATTCTTTTTTGGTTTTCTAAAATGCATTTGCCTGCGGGCGCCAACACTCCCCTTCAATTTTTGTTTTAGGAATTTTACTCTAGTTGAATATTTTGGACAGACTTGTTTATTGATTACCTGCAGATGCCCTTTGTATTATCATTCTTTAATGAGCTTATCATCGTCAGTTGTTTTTCTGTTTAAGATTCTGGTCGTTTTAGTTTGAACCCACAATGGTTGTTTTTTATGTTTATGAATCTGAAGATTGTAGTTTTAACTCATTGATATTTGTTCTGATTGTATAATTTTTTCTAAATTTTTTTTTGGTTTTCTAAAATGCTTTTGCCTGCGGGCGCCAACACTCCCCTTCAATTTTTTTTTTTAGGAATTTGACACTGGTTGAATTTTTTGGACAGACTTGTTTATTGATTACCTGCAGGTGCCCTTTGTATTAACATTCTTTAATGAGCTTATCATCGTCAGTTGTTTTTCTGTTTAAGATTCTGGTCGTTTTAGTTTGAACTGTACAATATGCCTTAATATCGTATAATTTTCTCTACATTCTTTTTTGGTTTTCTAAAATGCATTTGCCTGCGGGCGCCAACACTCCCCTTCAATTTTTGTTTTAGGAATTTTACTCTAGTTGAATTTTTTTTACAGACTTGTTTATTGATTACCTGCAGATGCCCTTTGTATTATCATTCTTTAATGAGCTTATCATCTTCAGTTGTTTTTCTGTTTAAGATTCTGGTCGTTTTAGTTTGAACCCACAATGGTTGTTTTTTCTGTTTATGAATCTGCTTCGTTTTAGTTTGAACCCACAATGGTTGTTTTTTCTGTTTATGAATCTGAAGATTGTAGTTTGAACTCATTAATATGTGTTCTGATGGTATAATTTTTTCTAAATTTTTTTTTGGTTTTCTAAAATGCTTTTGCCTGCGGGCGCCAACACTCCCCTTCAATTTTTTTTTTAGGAATTTGACACTGGTTGAATTTTTTGGACAGACTTGTTTATAGATTACCTGCAAGTGCCCTCAGTATAATCATTCTTTAATGAGCTTATCATCGTCAGTTGTTTTTCTGTTTAAGATTCTGGTCGTTTTAGTTTGAACCCACAATGGTTGTTTTTTCTGTTTATGAATCTGCTTCGTTTTAGTTTGAAAACACAATGGTTGTTTTTTCTGTTTATGAATCTGAAGATTGTAGTTTGAACTCATTAATATGTGTTCTGATGGTATAATTTTTTCTAAATTTTTTTTTGGTTTTCTAAAATGCTTTTGCCTGCGGGCGCCAACACTCCCCTTCAATTTTTTTTAGGAATTTGACACTGGTTGAATTTTTTGGACAGACTTGTTTATTGATTACCTGCAGGTGCCCTTTGTATTAACATTCTTTAATGAGCTTATCATCGTCAGTTGTTTTTCTGTTTAAGATTCTGGTCGTTTTAGTTTGAACCCACAATGGTTGTTTTTTATGTTTATGAATCTGAAGATTGTAGTTTTAACTCATTGATATTTGTTCTGATTGTATAATTTTTTCTAAATTTTTTTTTGGTTTTCTAAAATGCTTTTGCCTGCGGGCGCCAACACTCCCCTTCAATTTTTTTTTTAGGAATTTGACTCTAGTTGAATTTTTTGGACGGACTTGTTTATAGATTACCTGCAAGTGCCCTCAGTATAATCATTCTTTAATGAGCTTATCATCGTCAGTTGTTTTTCTGTTTAAGATTCTGGTCGTTTTAGTTTGAACCCACAATGGTTGTTTTTTCTGTTTATGAATCTGCTTCGTTTTAGTTTGAACCCACAATGGTTGTTTTTTCTGTTTATGAATCTGAAGATTGTAGTTTGAACTCATTAATATGTGTTCTGATGGTATAATTTTTTTTGGTTTTCTAAAATGCATTTGCCTGCGGGCGCCAACACTCCCCTTCAATTTTTTTTTTAGGAATTTGACACTGGTTGAATTTTTTGGACAGACTTGTTTATTGATTACCTGCAGGTGCCCTTTGTATTAACATTCTTTAATGAGCTTATCATCGTCAGTTGTTTTTCTGTTTAAGATTCTGGTCGTTTTAGTTTGAACTGTACAATATGCCTTAATATCGTATAATTTTCTCTACATTCTTTTTTGGTTTTCTAAAATGCATTTGCCTGCGGGCGCCAACACTCCCCTTCAATTTTTTTTTTAGGAATTTGACTCTGGTTGAATTTTTTGGACAGACTTGTTTATTGATTACCTGCAAGTGCCCTCTGTATAAACATTCTTTAATGAGCTTATCATCGTCAGTTGTTTTTCTGTTTAAGATTCTGGTCGTTTTAGTTTGAACCCACAATGGTTGTTTTTTCTGTTTATGAATCTGCTTCGTTTTAGTTTGAACCCACAATTTTTGTTTTTTCTGTTTATGAATCTGAAGATTGTAGTTTGAACTCATTAATATGTGTTCTGATGGAATAATTTTTTCTAAATTTTTTTTTGGTTTTCTAAAATGCTTTTGCCTGCGGGCGCCAACACTCCCCTTCAATTTTTTTTAGGAATTTGACACTGGTTGAATTTTTTGGACAGACTTGTTTATTGATTACCTGCAGGTGCCCTTTGTATTAACATTCTTTAATGAGCTTATCATCGTCAGTTGTTTTTCTGTTTAAGATTCTGGTCGTTTTAGTTTGAACCCACAATGGTTGTTTTTTATGTTTATGAATCTGAAGATTGTAGTTTTAACTCATTGATATTTGTTCTGATTGTATAATTTTTTCTAAATTTTTTTTTGGTTTTCTAAAATGCTTTTGCCTGCGGGCGCCAACACTCCCCTTCAATTTTTTTTTTAGGAATTTGACTCTAGTTGAATTTTTTGGACGGACTTGTTTATAGATTACCTGCAAGTGCCCTCAGTATAATCATTCTTTAATGAGCTTATCATCGTCAGTTGTTTTTCTGTTTAAGATTCTGGTCGTTTTAGTTTGAACCCACAATGGTTGTTTTTTCTGTTTATGAATCTGCTTCGTTTTAGTTTGAACCCACAATGGTTGTTTTTTCTGTTTATGAATCTGAAGATTGTAGTTTGAACTCATTAATATGTGTTCTGATGGTATAATTTTTTTTGGTTTTCTAAAATGCATTTGCCTGCGGGCGCCAACACTCCCCTTCAATTTTTTTTTTAGGAATTTGACACTGGTTGAATTTTTTGGACAGACTTGTTTATTGATTACCTGCAGGTGCCCTTTGTATTAACATTCTTTAATGAGCTTATCATCGTCAGTTGTTTTTCTGTTTAAGATTCTGGTCGTTTTAGTTTGAACTGTACAATATGCCTTAATATCGTATAATTTTCTCTACATTCTTTTTTGGTTTTCTAAAATGCATTTGCCTGCGGGCGCCAACACTCCCCTTCAATTTTTTTTTTAGGAATTTGACTCTGGTTGAATTTTTTGGACAGACTTGTTTATTGATTACCTGCAGGTGCCCTTTGTATTATCATTCTTTAATGAGCTTATCATCGTCAGTTGTTTTTTCTGTTTAAGATTCTGGTCGTTTTAGTTTGAATTTGAACTGTACAATATGCCTTAATATCGTATAATTTTCTCTACATTCTTTTTTGGTTTTCTAAAATGCATTTGCCTGCGGGCGCCAACACTCCCCTTCAATTTTTGTTTTAGGAATTTTACTCTAGTTGAATTTTTTTTACAGACTTGTTTATTGATTACCTGCAGATGCCCTTTGTATTATCATTCTTTAATGAGCTTATCATCTTCAGTTGTTTTTCTGTTTAAGATTCTGGTCGTTTTAGTTTGAACCCACAATGGTTGTTTTTTATGTTTATGAATCTGAAGATTGTAGTTTTAACTCATTGATATTTGTTCTGATTGTATAATTTTTTCTAAATTTTTTTTGGTTTTCTAAAATGCTTTTGCCTGCTGGCGCCAACACTCCCTTTCAATTTTTTTTTTAGGAATTTGACTCTAGTTGAATTTTTTGGACAGACTTGTTTATAGATTACCTGCAAGTGCCCTCAGTATAATCATTCTTTAATGAGCTTATCATCGTCAGTTGTTTTTTTGTTTAAGATTCTGGACATTAAGTGTTTGAATATGATGATATATCATTGATATGTGTTCCAATTGTATAATTTTTTATAAAACTTTTTTTAGTTTTCTAAAATAGCAAAATCACTAAGCACACGCAGCACGGTTAAGACGTTACTGTTATTTAGTTTTTCCATTAGGATCATTTTTCCAGTAAATCATAAATCATAATATTATATTAATAGTTTTACAACATTTTTTTAAATATAAATTTAAACACGGCGCTTTGGATAGGCATTTCAGCTACTTTATGTACAACTCTAGGAATCCGTTATAGTTATATCTAAAACCGTGCAATGCAAAAGCAGATCTCACAGCGTCTTGTCGTCAGTTCCAAAGGCAAAAAGTTTCCATTTAGGCTACAGCCTACAGGCAACTATAAATAGTTGCCGGTATAAAATATAGACCGTGTAATTGGATACAGCCAATAATATATAATAACGATCGCTTTCGAATTGACAAGTTTATTAGACTTGATATTCAGACAACGGGGTGTGGCTAAGGTGGTGAGAGTTAATAAGACGTTGTCAGCTGTATAATCATTACTTAGTCATTGAAGATCGATATAATAATATTTCTTTGTCTGTCCATTCCATTTATTCGAACATAACCATGGCTTACATGTGACTACATACCTACTATTTAATTTTCTAAAAATGTTGGCGTGCGCAATTTATTAGTATATATAATTTTAAAAGTAAATATTAGTTCTACAACTTATATCCTATAAGTTAATAATTTTTACATAATTAATGTAATAACTGGTTGCAAATCATAGGTTTCCGAAAAAAAAAAATTTTAAAATTTGCGTGAGCGCTAAACTTTATGGATTAGACACTAAATTTAATTAAATATTTTAGAGTTTTAAGATCTCTTAGAAAACTTTAACGTCTAACGATAAAAAAAAAAAAAAAAAAAAAAAAAAAAACATAAAAAAATCTAACTAATCAAAGCCAAGAGTCACTAATGGGTGGTTGCTTAACTCACAAAGTTTCATGTCTTTAAATAACTCTCAGCATATAAACTTATTGTGCAAAAACTGTATAGATTGTTTATTTCAAATAAAGAAAAAAAAAAAAAAAGGGTTTTAAGAAATCGTCTTCAAATTATCACTTTTAATTATTTTATATAGGGGTGTTATTGGTAGGTTAAGTTTCTATTTTATAATAGATCAATAGCCAATAGGTTACCTAAATCACATTTTGTTATTTAAATCCCGGTAGTCAATTTTTTTACAAGTAGATACATAGGTAACTTATAATAATTCATATTGTATCTTAATTAGGTACCAAAAAAATATAACTTCTCAAACACCGTGTCTAGGGGCACTGGTGGGAGAATGTATTAGAATGTCCATAAACTTGCGGACCTGCAATCTGTGTAGTTAAATTTGGCATGCGTACTATAACAGAAATCGAAAACTAGAATAAGTACATTGCAGATCACAAAGATTTCTTTAAATGAACATACGATTTACCAATAGACCGTATTATAGGACATAGGTACTGAGCTCGATGTAGCCGATGTAGGTAAAACGGTGTAGTCACTATCAATATTGTACGTATGAGAAATAATTGAGTACCGTTTTTACGGCAGCTTAGTTACACAATTGTCCACCAGGAAGCTCTAAGAAGGGTGGTTTCGGAAATAATTTATAAGCAATATGGTGTATTTCAATATATTTTTTTGAATAATAAACATATTATTAACATTGTAACGATACACAATTATCAATACATTTATTAAATCGGAATATGTTTCGCCCTCTATGAACGCGCTAATGCGCGAACGTAAATTACAACGCGCGCGCTACCGCAACACTGGTACCTACCTTTTCACATAAGTTCAGTGGCGCCGAACTCAATTTAAAATGGGGTGGCAAACTAGTAAAAATTTACCAAACACCCACCCACCCAGAACCGTTAAATTAAGCGGGCATTATTAGGCCATACCTTAACGTTAACTTCAGACAATATAGTTATGTAAAATAATTTAGTTTTTGTCAGTTATTCATAAATACTAGTCGACGGTAGTGAACATTAAGCACAAAATACATTTTTTTTAAAAAATATAAATACCCATGAAAATGTTTGTATTTGTTCTCTGTTAACTTTTAATGTAATTTTGGTTGGAATAGTTTTGTTACCACATGTATTTAATTTTAATTTCAAAATTTTTTATTTTTTTTTGTGTCTGTCATCACGTTTTAGGACAGTAAAAGTGCTTGGATTTTCTTCAACAGTAGCTTTTCTGATAGGAAAGTGAATCTAGTTGGTACTTTAGGGGGGGGGGGTCAAAAGTGAAAATTTCGAAGTAGTTTTCAAAAGCGGCGTGAAAAACAAAATAAAAATTAAGGAAAAATGGGAATTTTTACACTAAAATCGGTTTTCGAAAAAATCGATTTTGGTTTTTAAACAACTTTTAAACAAATGACCGTAGGTACATGAAATTTTGACTCAATGTTTATATTAGTATTTTCTATACACGATAACATTTTCAAAATGTTTTGATTTATTTTGAACTGTTTAGGCACATTTTCATTTTCCATTTTTTTAGTTTTTTTTCTAAAAATATCAATACAATTTTATTTGTTGGTTAAAAAAGCTTGAAAATTTAATACAAGGCTCCTAATATATTGTTACAATGGCATTTGAAAAACATTAAAAATTCTTAGTCACAGTTTTTTTTTTATAAGCATTTAAAGTTCAAAAATTGACAAAATATGGAAAAATCTCGAAAATTAGCAAATTATTTTGAGTTAAGAATTGGTAAAAATTTTTGTTTTTAAATCTTAGGTTTTAAAATGTAATACAAGATTACTTTTAAGATTAATAACGTAAATAACCTTTATCAAAAAAAAATGTCTATAAGAAAGTCAAATTAAATTTTTATGAGCGTTTGAAATTCAAATTTTTACAACGTTATATATTCACTCGATTTCTCATGTAGCGATTTCTTTATTTTGTTGTAATTCAAAAACGAATGACTGTAGATTCATGAAAATTTCACTGAATATTTATATTAGCATTTCTTATACACCATACAATTTTGAAAATATTTTGACTCTTTTTGAGCTGTTTACGGACATTTTCAGTTTCCCATTTTTTTAGTTTTTTATTCTATAAATATCAATAAAGTTTTATCTGTTGGGCTAAAAAGTGTAAAAATTGAATACAAGGCTCCTGATATATTGTTACAATATCAGTTGATAAAATATTAAAAATACATAGGCACAATTGTTTTTTATAAGCATTTAAAGATCGAATTTTGACAACATTTTTCAAATTTAAAATTGAATAATTATTTTGGAGTTAAAAATATATAAAATGTTTAACTTTTATATCTACCGATTGAAAATTTAAAATGAAATAGTTTATTCTGTTAAAATTATGCGGAATCGTGTATATATATATTAAATTTGCGGAGTCGTGTATGTATATCAGTGGATATTAAAATCAACACGATTCCGCAAAATTTGCGGAATCGTTCTCCACCGATATTTACGATTTAAGTTTTATAAGCCAGTACTTTTTTTTCACATAATATTTCACTATACTTGATTGTTTTAAGAAAAACTCTTTCTAATAATAGAGACGGCCCGCCCACCGGGATGTCCCTGGTGGTCTGACCTGTTGCGTCTTGCCATTGACCTAAACGGTGGAATACGATTGCGCGCAGTGCCGGGGAAACAAAGAACAATATTTTGACTCTTCTAAGAAAGAAACAATGTACAGTATTATACAAAGGAATGTATACTAAAAATTGTAAAAACCTCTGCAGGCTTGCCAGTGGCATATTCAAGTGTGGACGTGGAAGGTCAGTCGGGTCAGATCCCTCCCCCCCACCATTGATTTTGAATAATATTAAATGTAAGAACGTTTTGTTTAAAAAAAATATTTTGTATTTAACTTTTAAGAAACGGGGGTCCAATTTTACGTGTAAAATTATGACGGGGGGCAATATTGTCTGCATACATCGTTTTTCATGTGGCCAATAAATTGTAGTAGATCCTAAAAAATGTATCGAAAGGTTCCGGTCCCCAGATTTAAGAAAGGTTTCGTTCCATAACTGGTCTATTTCGGTATGGTTCCAGTCCTTGCCTCCTGGTTCCAATCATGATTTTTTCCTTGTACTTTTTAGTTTTTTTGCTTCTATGCTATGAAATCTTGACTGTCATAGATTTTCTTTACTATAATTTCTTACTGTCATTAAAACGAAAAGGTGGAGCAAAAACAAGCGATACCATACTATTTTATAGTTTAATAGTCAAGATTTTTCAGTGTCCATGCAATTTACATAATAAAATATATGTATTTATTATTATTGCCTATGGTTATAGGCACATTAATATCGCCACATGTTTTAATATTTTCTATTTAAAACAGTACATTAGAAGACACAATCTTATAATTAGAAATAACTTTAAGATTTATAAGAATATACACTTGTTGAGGTATTCAAAAAAATTTAAATTACTTAAAACTAAATTAGATTGAGTTTTTTCTGCAGATTCTGCTCCAGATAGAAGTTGGGTAATCATTTAATTTGAAAATTTATTTCCTTCTATTTTCATCTTTTGGAAATCTATATTTGTGAACAAATTAGACTGGCACCATATTATTAAGAAATATTAACAGTACAACTAGAAAATAATACTTACAAATGAAAATTAAGGTAATGTGGCGAGGCAATACTTTAGATGTCTTACTACAAAGAATACACTTATGCATGGCAACTTTTTACTAAAACGTATGAATACAACACTGTACGAATGTATAGTAGTCTGTCTTTACTATTTCCGTTCAAATTTCAAATACCTAATCGAATGATTCAAATGATTCAACTAAAGTCGGCGAACAATAAAATTATATCATTTTGTTGTTAATTTGTTATTCATTTGATAACAATTATTACTATCTAATTACCACGGTATGAACTACAATCGGTATCACATACTATGGTTGCACAACGAGCAATAATATAACGGAGCCAAATGTTCTTATCAAGTTACTTATATACATATATAGTATCAATACAAAAAAAGTCGCGACATACTAGCGCTCCACAGTGGCTAGGTAACCAGGGTAACTTAGTAGTGGTTGTAGAGGGCGCCCGTGAAACGCGACTTTTTGTCAGGTTAGGTTAGGTTAGGTATTTGCTGTATAAAATAACACGGTCTACATTTTATACTGGCAACTGTAGATGCCTGTAAACAAAATAAAGACTTTTTTTCCATTTTAAACCAACGACACGACTCCGTGGGATCTTATATGCATTAATACCGCGGTTTTAGCTATAACTAAAACGGATTCCTAGAATTTCACACACCCACTAAACCACGTATAGGGTTTAATAATATTACACATTACAAGAAATGTTTATCGGATGTCAAGTCGTTGCAACTTGCAAGTATGTGACACCCTCACTAACAATAATGAACTGTGTTGTAGCTGAATTGCCTATACAATGCGCCGTTTTAACAAAATTTTGTATTTCATTTTTTTTCAAATATACTAAAACTATATTATTATAATTTATGATTTACAGGAAAAATGATCAAAATGGCAAAAATAAAGAACAGTAACGTCTTAACCGTGCTGAGTCTAAATCAGGTAAACACATTTAAGATAACAAAAAAAAATAATTTAGAAAAATGTATACCGTAGGAACACTCATTAAAGAGTTCAAACTAAAATGTCCAGAACCTTAAACAGAAAAAAACATATTCGAAATAATTAGTTCATTACAGAGTGTATATTCATAGGGAAACTGCAGGTCCTAAACAAAAAAAATTGAGGAGTGTTGGCGCCCGCAGGCAAATGCATTTAGAAAACCAAAAAGAATTGTAGAAAAAAATTATACGATATTAAGGCATATTGAAGAGTTCAAACTAAAACGTGTGGTTCATCGATATTAGGAATACGAACAGTTCCATTTGAACAACACATACCAGCAGATTCTCCTTTAATAAAGAAAATAATATAAAACGTTTTCAAAATTCTAAAAATGTAAACACTAATAAACTTCCTTTGAATTTCATTGCATTGCAATATTGACAAATTACATCCATTACACCGATACAAACAACATCGACGTCATAATATGGATGCTTAGAGGTTGGTATAAATAGGCAGACCGGAATTTTACCCACTTGAACGGTATATCACCTAAAGTATATGCATTTATAATAATAAATAGTAGTGAAACATAGGCGAAGTATAATAAACAGATATATTATTTAATAATGTATATTATTCATACCACATACCAAATTATGTGGGTTCAGCATTTGGTCTTAATCTCTTACGCTGTGTAGTAAAAAACATATTGGTTTCAAAGTGACAATTGCACACTCTAAAGTTTTTATTATTCGTACGAATATTGTTTTCGAGTTCCAATAAATCGGTCTTGTTGCAACTATTGGTATAAGTCTAGTTTACTGGGCACCTTTTTTTTTTGAAATTTTTTTTTTTGAAAAGGGTTGTTTTTACGAGTTAAGAACGATGGTGCAAAAATAAAATTGCGGAAATAATTATTTTGGAAGTTATAGCTTCCAAAAGTTAACGATTTTACGTTTATACGCGTGCGCGCAACACTACCAGTCTTGTAAAGTATTCGAATACAAGTATTTGAATACTTGTATTAAAATACTTTTTGAAGTATTTTTTGGTATTCTAAATACATTTTTTTTTAAGTATTTTTTAAGTATTCTGAATACTTTTTAAAAGTATTTTTAACGAAATGTAAATACTTGTATTTAAATACTATAAACTTAGTGTAAAAAAATTTTTATTAGAAAAAAAGTAATAGTAATATAGTATAGAGAACAGACCATGTATAACTATAGTATTATAACAGATACATATTTTATTA
The DNA here is from genome assembly GCA_949089665.1 of Macrosiphum euphorbiae. NCBI lineage: Eukaryota > Metazoa > Arthropoda > Insecta > Hemiptera > Aphididae > Macrosiphum > Macrosiphum euphorbiae. The sequence continues at coordinate 109,178 of CARXXK010001749.1, forward strand.
GTTTGAACAGAATATAATTACTATTAATATTCGTGGGCCTCAACAAAAAAAAAAGGTGGGTAAGTGGATGTCGCTCTGCTGTACAGTAGGTTACAAGTGGGTCACTGTATAATGGATGCTATTAAATTTGAATTCAATGATACAATATCATTGTATAAGAAAAACGATTCTGAGCGAAGACGGTATGTCAGTCTAGGTTTAATACAAATTATGGTATCTATATCTATGGTATTAAAAAAAAAATTGACCTATAATAAATTCCAAATTAATCATATCACATTATCACAATATTCATTAGGTACTTATAACACGTTATACATTAACATCAATAACAAACCCTGATACTATCATATATATATAATAGTACACTTTAGAAGTTTCAAGTAGGTACCCACGAATAATATTATATAATCACAACAAAATAACTAGGTTTTTTAATATGTAATTTCGTCCAAATTTGAACATAAAATGACTATAAAAATAAACTGTGATTGTATATTTTTTAGATTTTTCGGTAAGAGAATTAACTACTTACGTGGAATCTTGTTTTAAATTTTCAATCCTTAGCTATAAAAACTGAACATTTTATAATTTATTAATTACGATGATTAATAATTTTCGAGATTTTGAAAAATTCTATCAAAATTCGATGTTAAAATGCTTATAAAAAAAAATTGTGCCTATGTATTTTATATATTTTTCAACTGATATTGTAACAATATATCAGGAGCCTTGTATTAAATTTTTACACTTTTTGGCATAACAGATAAAACTTAATTGATATTTATAGAAAAAAAAAACTAAAAAAATTGAAAACTGAAAATGTCCGTAAACGGCTCAAAAAGTGTCAAAATATTTTCAAAATTGTAGGGTGTATAGGAAATGCTAATATAAACATTCAGTGAAATTTTCATGTATCTACAGTAATTCGTTTTTTAATTACAACAAAAAAAGGAAATTGCCACATGAGAAATCGAGTGAATATCCAATGTTGTAAAAATTTGAATTTCAAACGCTCATAAAAATTTAATTTGACTTTCCGGTAGAAATTTTTTTATTGATAAAGGTAGAAAATCTTATGAATAATCTTGTATTAGATTTTCAAATCTTAGATTTAAAAAGAAAAATTTTTACGAATTATTAACTCAAAATAATTTGCTAATTTTCGTGATTTTTCCATATTTTGTCAATTTTTGAACTTTAAATGCTTATAAAAAAAAATTGTGACTAAGGATTTTTAATATTTTTCATCTGCCTTTGAAACAATATATTAGGAGCCTTCTATGAAATTTTCAAGCTTTCGCAACCAACAAATAAAATTTTATTGATATTTCTAGAAAAAAAACTAAAAAAAAACGAAAAATGAAAATGTCCCTAAACAAGTCAAAATAAATCAAAATATTTTGAAAATGTTATCGTGTATAGAAAATGCAAATATAAACAACCAGTGAAAATTTCATGTATATACGTTCATTTGTTTTAGAGTTACACCAATAACCAAAATTGATTTTTTGGAAAATCGATTTTGCGTAAAAATTCCCGTTTTTCCTTAATTTTTATGTTGTTTTTCCCGGCGCTTGTGAAAACTACTGGGAAATTTAAATTTTGACCTCCCCAATGCACCAACGATATTCACTTTCCAATCGAACAAGATACTGAAGTCGAAAATCGAAGCATTATTTCGACTACTTATCGTGTACACAGATACAAAAAAAATAAAAAAATAAAAAAATAAAAAAATAAAAAAATAAAAAAATAAAAAAACACACATCATTGTAAAATCAATACATTCATCGTTTCACTCAGAATCTAAAAGTCGGAATGTATTAGTTGAAAATGAAATTGCTGACTTTCTCAACAAGAGTCCAACTAAAAAAATCAACGTATTAAATTATACTCCAATTTTAAAAAAGGTTTTCGTAAAGTATAATACTCCCTTCCCTCAAGTGAACCTATTGAAAGGGTGTTTAGTATAGGAGCCTGTATTTTAACAAAAAAAAGAGGGAAGATGAGTGATTCTAATTTTGAAAAAACCATGTTATTGAAAAGTAATTTTAAAATTATCTAAATTCTAAATAATAACAGATTTTAATTTTTTTTTTTTCAAATAAAATTTTTATTGAATATTGCGAAACAAATTTTAATAAAAATATAAAGATTATTTCATTATTACAGTTAGTTTTTTTTTCTGAATAGAAATTTAATTTTTATTCATATTTGTATAAATGTATAATATTTGATTTATACGAATGTTAAATTATATTAACCATAAATATATAATTATGCTAAATTATATATTATTATATTGATAAATTATAAGTAGGTATATATTAGGTATAAATATATTATGATACTACATTATATATTGATAATACCTAATATGAGCAGTAGGTATGTACTACATTGTTAGCCTAATTTGTAAGTTATTTCATGTTTATTAATAAACATGTTTGGAAACAGCTACTATAAGGTGTAAAATTTAAAAAAATACTTGTATTTGTATTCAAATACTTTGTGAGTATTCGTAAAATACATTTTTATGTAAGTATTTTAAAAGTATTTTTAATACTTTTTTATGCGAATACTAGTATTAGTATTTTAATACTTTTTCAAGAGTATTTTTTACAAGACTGAACACTACTATAATGCCGCGCGGAGGACCTCGAGTTTGGCGACCGGAGGACTTTTTTTAATTGTTTTTATCTTTTATGATAACTGATACAACAATTAGTAATTACTAATTACCCTGTGAACTACTTGAGGTGTTGTTGCATAGCAAGTTGATGGATATTTTCGATTTTCTGAGTGGAGCGACGAGTGCCGCCAACGGTGTCGCCAACACTGCGCATATAATACGACATAACTTACCCTGTAACCTACTTAAGGTGGTGTTGCATAGCAAGTCGGGGGATATTTTCGATTTTCGGAGCGGAGCGACGGCGCCGAGGAGCGCAGCGACGAGTGCCGATGCACGCGTAATCACTGCAACTTGGAACTTCCATAACTTTTGAACGATAAGTTTCCGGGAATTTTTGAGGAAAACCGAGGTTCACCTGTGGTGGTTTTACACAACAAATCGGGGGATATTTTCGATTTGCGGAGCGGAGCGACGGCGCCGAGGAGCGTAGCGACGAGTGTCGCAAACTGTGTAATCACTGCCCACCTTACTGTAGGTAATTAACTATAGGTAAATTGGTTATCTATAAAAGATGTAGGTAATTAATAATATAATTATAATAGGAATAGTAATATAGTTATTTAATTGGGTATGCCATCACAATAAAAACAATTAAAAAAGTCCGCCGGTCGCCAAACTCGAGGTCCTCCGCTCGGCATCATAGTAGTGTTGCGAGCACGCGTATAAACGTAAAATCGTTAACTTTGGGAAGCTATAACTTCCAAAATAATCATTTTCGCAATTTTATTTTTGCACCATCGTTCTTAACTCGTCAAAACAACCCTTTTCAAAAAAAAAAATTAAAAAAAAAAAATGTGCCCGGTAAACTAGACTTGTTCCCAACTATTAAGCCATTATTGTATTAACCTATAAATATTCAAATCATTAGGTGGGTACACTTTATACAATTATTAATTACAATTATTAAGTATTATGTATTATTAAATACCTCTTTCCTCCATTTGGAATTGCATACGATGAAATTGCCTGAATGCAATTTGAACGATTTTCACAATGGAAAACGATGCACCTCTTATTACTCATAATAATAATAATTATTATTATTGAAATAAAATATTTAATTAACACTTGAGAAAAAAAATTAGATCTGTTAGTAATGCTATACAACAAACGACTGAACGATTGAAGTTAGAGATCGACGATCTCATCGATCGAATAAATAAGGGAGCGTGCATGCGTATTAAAAACATTATTTATTATTTTTAGATTCTGAGCGGAGCGATGAATGTATTGGTTTTACAATGATGTGTGTTTTAGATTCTGAGCGGAGCGATGAATGTATTGGTTTTACAATGATGTATGTTTTTATATTTTTATATTTTTATTTATATTTTTATTTATATTTTTATTTATATTTTTATTTATATTTTTGTGTCTGTCATCACGTTTTGGGACAGTAAAAGTGCTTCGATTTTCTTCAATAGTACCTTTTCTGATAGGAAAGTGAATCTAGTTGGTACTTTGGGGGGTCAAAAGTAAACATTTTCCAGTAGTTTTCACAAGCGCCGGGAAAAACAACATAAAAATTAAGGAAAAACGGGAATTTTTACGCAAAATCGATTTTCCAAAAAATCGAATTTGGTTATTGGTGTAACTTTAAAACAAATGACCGTAGATACATGAAATTTTCACTGGTTGTTTATATTTGCATTTTCTATACACGATAACATTTTCAAAATATTTTGATTTATTTTGAACTGTTTAGGGACATTTTCATTTTTCATTTTTTTTTAGTTTTTTTTCTAGAAATATCAATAAAATTTTATTTGTTGGTTGCGAAAGCTTGAAAATTTAATAGAAGGCTCCTAATATGTTGTTTCAAAGGCAGATGAAAAATATTAAAAATCCTTAGTCACAATTTTTTTTTATAAGCATTTAAAGTTCAAAAATTGACAAAATATGGAAAAATCACGAAAATTAGCAAATTATTTTGAGTTAAGAATTCGTAAAAATTTTTCTTTTTAAATCTAAGATTTGAAAATGAAACACAAGATTCCTTATAAGATTATCTACCTTTATCAATAAAAAAATCTCTACCGGAAAGTCAAATTAAATTTTTATGAGCGTTTGAAATTCAAATTTTTACAACATTGGATTTTCACTCGATTTCTCATGTAGCGATTTCCTTATTTTGTTGTAATTCAAAAACGAATAACTGTAGATACATGAAAATTTCACTGAATGTTTATATTAGCATTTCCTATACACCATACAATTTTGAAAATATTTTGACTCTTTTTGAGCTGTTTATGGACATTTACAGCTTTCAATTTTTTTTAGTTTTTTTTTCTATAAATATCAATAAAGTTTTATCTGTTGGGCCAAAAAGTGTAAAAATTTAATACAAGGCTCCTGATATATTGTTACAATATCAGTTGAAAAATATTAAAAATACATATCCACGATTTTTTTTTATAAGCATTTAAAGTTGGAATTTTGACAAAATTTATCAAAATCTCAAAAATTATCAATCGTTGGAATTAAAAAATTATAAAATGTTCAGTTTTTATAACTAAGAGTTGAAAATTTAAAACAAAGATTCTCTTAAATAATTCATACTGTAACCAAAAAATCTAAAAAATATATAAACACACTTATTTTTTACAGACATTTTAATTTCAAATTTAGACAAAATTTCATATTTAAACCAAGAATTACGATTTTAGTTATTTTGTTGTGATTGAATAATATTATTCGTGGGTACTTGAAACTTCTAAAGTGTACAATTATATATCTATGACAGTATCACGGTTTTTGTTGATGTATAACGCGTTATAACTGTTATAAGTATCTAATGGATATTGTGATATGATTAATTTGGAATTTATTATAGGTCAATTTTTTGTTTAATACCATAGATATGTATATAATATGTCTTATACATAGACTGACATACCGTCACCGCTCAGAATCGTTTTTCTTATACAATGATATTATATCATTGAATTCAAATTTAATACCATCCATTATACAGTGACCCACTTGTAACCTACTGTACAGCAGAGCGACACCCACTTGCCCACCTTTTTTTTTTATATTTTTATATTTTTATATTTTTATATTTTTATATTTTTATATTTTTTTTTGTGTCTGTCATCACGTTTTGGGACAGTAAAAGTGCTTCGATTTTCTTCAATAGTACCTTTTCTGATAGGAAAGTGAATCTAGTTGGTACTTTGGGGGGTCAAAAGTAAACATTTTCCAGTAGTTTTCACAAGCGCCGGGAAAAACAACATAAAAATTAAGGAAAAACGGGAATTTTTACGCAAAATTGGTTTTCCAAAAAATCGATTTTGGTTATTGGTGTAACTCTAAAACAAATGAACGTATATACATGAAATTTTCACTGGTTGTTTATATTTGCATTTTCTATACACGATAACATTTTCAAAATATTTTGATTTATTTTGAACTGTTTAGGGACATTTTCATTTTCCATTTTTTTTTAGTTTTTTTTCTAAAAATATCAATAAAATTTTATTTATTGGTTGCGAAAGCTTGAAAATTTAATAGAAGGCTCCTAATATGTTGTTTCAAAGGCAGATGAAAAATATTAAAAATCCTTAGTCACAATTTTTTTTATAAGCATTTAAAGTTCAAAAATTGACAAAATATGGAAAAATCACGAAAATTAGCAAATTATTTTGAGTTAAGAATTCGTAAAAATTTTTCTTTTTAAATCTAAGATTTGAAAATGAAACACAAGATTCCTTATAAGATTATCTACCTTTATCAATAAAAAAATCTCTACCGGACAGTCAAATTAAATTTTTATCAGCGTTTGAAATTCAAATTTTTACAACATTGGATTTTCACTCGATTACTCATGTAGCGATTTCCTTATTTTGTTGCAATTCAAAAACGAACAACTGTAGATACATGAAAATTTCACTGAATGTTTAAATTAGAATTTTCTATACACCATACAATTTTGAAAATATTTTGACTCTTTTTGAGCTGTTTATGGACATTTACAGCTTTCAATTTTTTTTAGTTTTTTTTTCTATAAATATCAATAAAGTTTTATCTGTTGGGCCAAAAAGTGTAAAAATTTAATACAAGGCTCCTGATATATTGTTACAATAGCAGTTGAAAAATATTAAAAATACATAGGCACAGTTTTTTTTTATAAACATTTAAAGATCAAATTTTGACAAAATTTATCAAAATCTCGAAAATTATCAATCATTGTAATTAATAAATTATAAAATGTTCAGTTTTTATAGCTAAGGATTGAAAATTTAAAACAAGATTCCACGTAAGTAGTTAATTCTCTTACCGAAAAATCTAAAAAATATACAATCACAGTTTATTTTTATAGTCGTTTTATGTTCAAATTTGGACGAAATTACATATTAAAAAACCTAGTTATTTCGTTGTGATTATATAATATTATTTGTGGGTACCTACTTGAAACTTCTAAAGTGTACTATTATATATCTATGATAGTATCACGGTTTTTGTTGATGTATAACTCATTATAAGTATCTAATGGATATTGTGATATGATTAATTTGGAATTTATTATAGGTACCTATTATAGGTCAATTTTTTGTTTAATACCATAAATATGTATATAATATGTCTTATACCTAGAAGGACATACCGTCTCCGCTCAGAATCGTTTTTCTTATACAATGATATTATATCATTGAATTCAAATTTAATACCATCCATTATACAGTGACCCACTTGTAACCTACTGTACAGCAGAGCGACACCCACTTGCCCACCTTTTTTTTATTACCTTTGTACATTATTATAGGTCAACGATTATAAAATAAAGAACAAAAAGAAAAAAAAAGAAACAGACATCGTTATCGGGGAATATATAAAAATAATTGTTATTTTTATGAGGGTTCAAAACCGGTTTCCTTCGTCTCCAAAATCAAGTTAGATTCTTATATATATAGATAATCAATAATTTATTTATCACATTGACTACATACATAATATACGATATACCTACCTACTATTATGACAACATTTTTAAATTCAGAATTAAGTATAATATTTTATTATAATTGTATTTGTGTTGTAAGAAAATTGTTGCCCCCCATCCAGATCTTTGTACTGGATCCGTGCCTGAGTGGAGTGGTAAGCAGTTACCCCGCAAAATGTTAGTCCACTGCTCCGCTCCACTAAACTTTATATACTTTCCTATAGCTCATAGACATAAAATATATTAGATCTATAAATTCTTTTTACTGTATCAAAATACTCAGAAAATTATTCTGAAGATGAAATTCAGACTGTATGTATTGTCTTTCAAAAAAAATAAAAAAAAACTTAAAAATTATAAGGATAAAATAGTTATATTAAAAAAAAAAAATTTGTTCTTTATGACTAGAAACCACTTAATATATATTTTTTTTTTTTTTTAAACCTAATACTCAATTTAAATAATGAGTAGTTCATCGTTCATGATAAAAGAATCACCTGGTACCTTATATTTTATAGGTACTCATAATATATAAAATTCCTTTTTACGATATAGCCTATAATCTATATAGCCATATAGGTATTACCTATACCCATACCTACTGTTAATTAAATTGTGATTATTACCTTGCAGCCGCGCCAGATCCGGTGCTGTTCGACGAGAGGCTGGTGGCGTCGTACGATTATATGCTGGACGCTGATTGCGACGAGGACTGCGATCTCGACTGTTCAATGACGGTGTCGGTGGCCGGCAGGCGCGCGTCGCGCAGAACCTGCATCTGTGCTCGTGCATCGAGCTCTGCAAGCGCCGGACGGTGGACACGGACGACGACATCATCGAGCAGACCGCCGAGTTCTGGCTGGGCGGCAGTGACGGCGACGACGACGACGACATCAAGGTGAAGGTGTGCAAAACGTTTTTCGCCCACACCCTAGTGCCGGACTCGCGGCTGGAGGCGCTGCTCGAGCCGCACACCTTTGAATGGTTCTCGAGGCACCGCGACTGCGGCAGACCAAACTTTGGCGACCGTGACAGTGACGACTGCGGCAACGGAGAATATGTAGACGACGACGGAGATGACGACGACGACTACGAGCACCGCCGACGGCGTTATGCAGTGACAACGACGAAATGCCCTGCTCAGATTTCGTGCTAAATTCAAGGTAAGCCATAACGCAACAATACAATACCTTCCTCGGAGTTCCTCCTCAGTGGTGGATCGTGGATATATGAAGGGGACGGGCCGATAACATTTTTTTGTTATTTTATAAAACAAATATAATATCTTTAATAAAATAAAGCGCGTACACCAGGCCCTATTATTTGTAAAATTTCGGACTGCACGTTTCATTTTATTCTCGCTACCATCTTAGCAAAAGGAATGTATTACATAATACATATTACATGATGTATACAATAATTTAACAATGCAATTCAATAAAACAACAAAATACTTATCTTTTAATAAAAATCATAAAAATTAAATAGCATAATATAATAATAAAAACATTAACTTAACTTTTTAATAATTAAAATCATAACAATACATATTACTTTCTTGATTTTTCATCAAGTAAGTATAGTAATTGAAATGAAAAAAGTCTGAACTTTGAAAACTTCAAGAATTTGTGTTAAATAGGAAAATAATAAAAATGTAACTCAGTTATGAATAGTTATGATGAATAGGTGGGTAATTTAGCTAGCTTTAATATAAAATATTAATAGGTAAGAGAGATTTTATATCACACCCAAGCGGTATACCCAATTTGAATCGATAAAAACATTCGCGTGAACAGTCCCAAAATTTCTATTTTTTAACTTTTATCCTAAACTATGATACCTAGCTAGAAATTTGGTTGATAACTCATTAAAAAGGGATTATCGGGTAGACACTAAATATGGAATTAATTTTTTTTTTTACATTATTTAATTTTTCACAAATAAAAAAAAAAACAGTTATTTTCTCTAGATTTTCATTTAGAGATGTAGATCTCCGAAACTGGAGAACGGATTTTGTTGTTTGGGGTCTTGTTAAATTCACATTTGCTAGGAGAATTGTAGTGAAGATTTTCAGAACTTTATCTAAAATCGTTAATTCATTACAAAGCTGTAAAGATGAAAAACATAAAAAAACGCCCAATAAAATTTGTTTTAATTTATTTTAATGTTCTGTAGTGAACTAACTATTAAAGATAAAGTTCTGCAAATCTTCACTGCACTTCTCCTGACCAATGTGAATCTAACAAGACCAAAATCAACGAAATCCGCTGTCCGGTTTCGGAGATCTATCTCACTAAATGAAAATGAAAATGATTTTTTGTGGGGCTGTTCACGCCGACATTTTTCTGGATTCATATTGTTTGACCGCTTGGGTGTGATTAAATCAGTTAAAAAATTTCTAAAAATTCAAAATCAAGAAAGTTTACATGCCGATCCCTGACTTGGCAATTTTTGTTTTGTAGACCGTAGTGCACACACGTTCAAATCGTTGTGCACACATAGGCGCACATAGGGGGGTGCTTGGGGGTGCTTAGCACCCCCAAGCTTCAAACTAGCACCCTCAGTTTATTTCAGTATTTCACCAATCATTTATAAACTATCGTGGTTTATTGGTTCGGAATTTTTCTTTTCATTACAAATATTGACAACTGTTTACGAATTCACGAATTCATTTTTTTTTTTTTTTGTCTGTCATCACCAATCATTCTACCAATCTACCCCAATTTTTTCCTTTAGTAATATATTTATTGAAATAATTCTGATTTATGGAACTTTAGATTTTGAACAGAGCGATGTGAGAATGTATTGATTTTCCAATGATGTGTTTTTTTTTTTTTGTCTGACATTACCTTTTAGGACAGTAAAACTTCTTAGGTTTTCTTCAACAGTATCTTTTCCGATAGGAAAGTGAATCTAGTTGGTACTTTGGGGGATCAAAAGCAAAAATTTCACAGTAGTTTTCAAAAGCGCCGTGAAAAACAAAAGAAAAATTAAGGAAAAACGGGAATTTTTACGCAAAATCTGTTTTCGAGAAAATTGATTTTGGTTTTTGGTGTAACTTTAAAACAAATGACCGTAGATATATGAAATTTTTACTGGTTATTTATATTTCCATTTTCTATACATGATAAAATTTTCTAAATATTTTGAGTTATTTTGAGCTTTTTATGGACATTTTTAGTTTCCATTTTTTTTTTAGTTTTTTTTTCTATAAGTATCAATAAAATTTTATTTGTTGGGTATAAAAGCTTAAACATTTAATAGAAGGCTCCTAATATATTGTTTCAAAGACAGATGAAAAATATTAAAAATCCTTAGTCACAGTTTTTTGTTATAAGCATTTAAATTCCAAATATTGACAAAATACGTGAAAATGACGAAAATTTGCAAATTATTTCGAGTTAGAAATTCATAAAAATTTTTCTTTTTAAATCTAAGATATGAAAATGTAATGCAAGATTCCTCATAAGTTTGTCTACCTTTATCAAAAAAAAATGTCTACAAGAATCTCAAATTAAATTTTTATGAACGTTTGAAATTCATATTTTTACAACATTTGATATTCACTCGATTTCTCATGTAACGATTTTCTAATTTTGTTGTAATTAAAAAACGAATGACTGTAGATACTTGAAAATTTTACTAAATTTTTATATTAGCATTTCCTATACACCATATAGTTTTGATTCTTTTTGAGCTATTTACGGACATTTTCAGTTTTCAATTTTTTTAATTTTTTTTTCTATTCATATCAATAAAATTTTATTTGTATGGTAAAAAAGCTTGAAAATTTAATGCAAAGCTCCTGATATATTGTTACAATAACACTTGAAAAATATTAAAAATACATAGGCACATTTTTTTTTTATAATTATTTAAAATTCAAATTTTGACAAAATTTATCACATTTAAAATGTATTAATAATTTTATAGTTAAAAATGTATAAAATGTTCAACTTTTATAGCTAATGATTGAAAATTTAAAACAAGATTCTACGTAAATAGGTTATATATAAATTGCTTTATTCACCTTAGTATCATCAAATATACTTAGTAATATCATAGGCTGACTAACCGTCTTCGCTCAGAATCGTTTTTCTTATACAATGATGTTAGTTTATCATTGAATTCAAATTTAATACCATCGATTATACAGTGACCCACTTGTACCCTACTGTACAGCAGAGCACTTTTTTTGTTTATCAAACTTAAATAACTTTTATTTTGGTTTTGATATCGGAAATATAAAAACAAAGTTACAGAGTAAATTTTCTCATTTTTATAGTGTGAACATTTAGTTTCTTAGCTTAGAGTAGAGCCTGAATGTTTTTTATACCCGTGCAAAACAGTTTTGCCTATGTTGTACCTACGTCTGTAATACGGAGACAACACATGTGGGTGTACCTAGCGTCTTCTTTACAATCATACAGACTATTTGATACATTGCACTTTAGAAATTATTGTATACACTATACTAATTAAATCTAATGCAATGCAGAAATATTAGGATTAGGGGGGTGTGGGGGGCAAAGTCCCCCACGGATCTGTGAACCATAAATTATCCCAGCACCCCCTAAATTCACACCCAATGTGCGCCTATGACAGTGCACACTTGTATATTCGTAGTGCACATTGTGTGTCGTGGTGCACATAAAAATAGGGCCTGGCGTACACCACGTCATAATTCATAATATTTTATATTATGTATACAAAATGTGTACCTATTCCCTCCCCTCTCGGCCATTCCTGTGAGAAGATACTAAGTATGCAACACTGTACCTCTATTGCTCATCTCTTATTAGTATAAGATGTGCTGATAATAATATCTACTTGTTATAAATTACCCAAATTATATTATATTAATATACTAAAAATAATTGTATATTTGTATCTAAGGTAGGTATTTAGGTAAGTACTTTATTTTTAATATATTTTTATACAGGTTGTTGCACGATAAATGTGCTGAACTTCAAGAAGTGTTTCTACACCTCAAATGGAACAAAAAAAGTCCTTATGAGTTTTGACCATGATCGAATTATCAATAATAAGGGTGATAATTTCCATGTTTGTGTTTTCTTGGTTAAACCCAAGTTTGATTCATAATAATGTTCATATCTGCTAAACCGTAGGTACTACAATTAATTTGAATACATTTATGAAAAGCTCATAAAATTGGGATTAGGACAATATATCTTACAAAGTTCCCACCTGATTTTTTGGGTAAAAAGAATAACACAAATTTTTTATAACTTTAAAATGTCGAAAATTTTCAGTTTTATCTAACAACAATAATTATTTTTTAAGGCAGGACTCATAATGACTTTTTTGTTCCATTTGAGGTGTAGAAACAGTAAACACCTCTAGAAGTTTGACATATTTATCGTGCAACACTCTGTATATAAACATTAAACACCCATTTAATTATGAACTATAATAGCGATAGTACCCCGCGGTGTAATATGTAGACAAAATATCCAAATAATTTGATTTCAAATATTAACCTATTTGCAACCTACATTTCTGCATTTATATGTTCTTGTTCTATAGCTTATAGTGAGGATATGCTAGGTGTGTTCGTTGAGTAGTGGTCAGAGCCGTATTTATAGGAATTTTGAGCTCCATGTAAGAAAAAAAACGCCCTCTCCCAACCTGAATTTTTTCAGCAATATGTGTATTTGTATAAAAACAGATGATAGTGAAATCACTGCATTCTTCTCTACACTCATAATCGGAAAGGTATATTAGGTTTAGGTATACATAAAAAAATAAATTTATATCGAAGCAAATATTACATAATTTTAGTAGGTATATGTATTTATTATTAATTCTACCAAAAACCTCAATGTAGATTAATTTACAACATTTTAAAAAGAATATTATAGATATATGTTAAAATTAAATACGTTTACGTCGTTCTTTTTCATTAGCAAAGGTATCAATGATATCATCATAAATTAACTGTTATGTTAAATCTGACTCTATCGCGTCAAAACAGCCAAACAATTTAGCCTCTCATCTGTTGTTCTAGTCTAGAACTTCTAGATCTTAAATAGGACTTAACCCTTTTTAATACCGAAAAATACCTCTCAGCCGAACAGTTTGATATAGGACATGAAAGAAAAATTCTTAATGCAATTTCTACATAAGGATACAAATCTTGATGATTATTTTTTACTACTAGTGGCGGCGTGCGGAACCATTAACTAACGCTGATCATTTGAGATTATTTTTTTTATTGAACCAAAAATTTATATTTACAGTCTGTATTTACACGTTATACAATAAGTAAATTTGATGTGGTTTGATTGACAGCACCCCGAAAACACTTGAGATTTAAAAAAAAAAAAAATTTACCCGATCCAAGTCAAACATTTTAATTGATCTTTACATAATGTAGTTAACAATTAGTAATACCATTATAATTTATAAGAAATAGGATTTTAGGAATAGGTATAGGTAGGTATACCGTATACCTATAATACTGCTATACTCACTAGTAACTATACTCGCTGCACGGCATACTGTACATTTCTGTGCGGCTGTGGGTATTAAAATTAAAAATTTGCATTACAATGTTATTTTTCTAGAAAACATTTGGAAAAAACAATTCGGCATTTGTCGAAGAAACAGATTCGGACGTAGAAGTATATTTGGACGAAATACCACATTCAGTCTACAATAACGTTATACGTCATATACAAACAATACCAAGAGTGGTGAGGACTTGGATAAGCCAAGAAAACAAAAAGGAAACTTTAAAATTCGAATGTAGTATTAATTGTATTTGTATTTGAATTATTTGAAAAAATCGAAGAAGATTAAAAATAAAGTCAACGAAAAGCAGTTAAAAATTTATAATAGATATGTTAAGAAAAGTTTTATGGTATAATTCTGATTAACATTTTTGTAAAATATCAATCAAACACATGTCTTAACTCTTAATATTTCATACTATTACATATATTATCTACAGAATGTTTTTTTCCATGTTATTAAAAATAATATAAATATTTGTAAATGATCGCTATCAGGTTATACTATAATATCTCGTTTACCATCGCAGCTAGAAACTTAACACTCATTAGGATTTAGGACTTTGCATTCAAAAGAAATTAAATAAAAGCTATTTAAAAGAAAAACACAGTTTATACAATATTTTTTTATTATAAATTTATTATACACAAATTACAAAATATAAAATTTACATTGGTTTTTTGCTAGCTTTAGAGCAGTGGTTCCCAACCTTTTTACCACCACGGACCACTTCCACAATATTTTATAGGTCGCGGACCACCTCAATTTTTACGTAAACTAGGAAGACCTTTTTTTTTTTTACAAGAATACAAAAAATTTAAATTTTTATCATTTTACTTTACTTTTTATTACTATACTATTATATATTATAATTCTACTACTTTACTATACAAAATAATTTAATTTGGTAAAAATTTTACATTTATTAACAATTCAACACAAATTACTATAATAAAAAAAATGGGTATCATACTATTATTTTTATAAAAGGCAAATTTAATTATAAAAACAAGTTAATGTGATTTTTGCGCTTGCATTTCCTTTACTAACAAAGATATTCTTGGGGTAATATTGCTCAAAGCTACACGCATGTCTTTAGTGGCGTCCAGCCGATTTCTTTGTTTGTTTTTAATGTAGAGCAGTGCGGAAAATCCTTGTTCGCACATATAAGTTGTTGAAAACATGACTAAATATCTTAGTGCGATTTTTCGAAGCTTAGGATACGTAATTGCTTTTTTACACCAAAACTCTTCGATATTCATGGAAGATTCAAACGTATCCTTACAGTTTCGATCATTTTGTAACTCTATCAAATCTTCCTGGATATCATCATCCACCTCATCAACTTTGACAATAAAAGGGTTTCGAATCATACTTCGGACACCTTTCGTTTCATAACCATTATATTCTGGGAAATACCGGTTAAATTCATCTTTAAGTTTATGCAGATGGTGTAAAACATTTTGATGGACCTCAGGCACGAAGTCAGCATATTTTTCGTTGTCGACGATGCTTTTTAGTGTTTGAAACGTTGAGTAGTTATTCATCTCAACTTTACTTATCCATAAATTAATTTTACAAATAAATGCGCGAAGTTTATCTTCAAATATAAATATATTTGCAGCGCCTTCCAATTTATGATTTCCGGAGCCTTGTAATTGTAAATTAAGCTTGTTTAAATGCTCAAAGATATCGACAAGATAAGCCAAGTGCATTTCGAACTTATGATCACAAACACATTTCAATAAATCGATCATTTTTTTCTCAGTTAAAAACACTGTCACCTCCTCCTTAAGTGAAAATAATCGTGCCAACATGTTTCCTTTCGAAAGCCATCGGACTTCGGTATGAAAAAGCAAAGTTTCATATTCAGAATCCAAGTCCAAGCATATTTTTTTAAAAATGCGAGTATTTAGTGCACTACTTTTGATAGCGTTCACCATTTTTACGGACTGTTTTAAAGTATATATGAGTTCTTCAGGTAATGTTTTTGAAGCTAATGCTTGTCGATGAATTACACAATGCGTTGTCAATGCTGAACAGTTTTTTTCTTTAACCAACGTTGCTAGGCCCGAACGTGATCCTAGCATAGCTGGAGCTCCATCCGTACAAAAACCTGCAAGCTTTTATAAATAAACGACGTAATATACACGCGCCACGCCGTGGAATCGATGATAACGATTGTCGGTACATAATATTTTGACTGCCTCGCTTTTACGAATTAGACGTTATATAGTATATAATATAAAAAGCAAAAACAGCAAAAACAGTTACAAACTTTGTATCATGCCCCAAAGGAAAAATGAAATATTTTTAAATTTTGTAGGTATGGCTCGCGGACCACTTCACGATGTCTCGCGGACCACCGGTGGTCCGCGGACCATAGGTTGGGAACCACTGCTTTAGAGGAACACTCATTGACATTGATCATTAATCATTATCCCGGTGCGGGACAATATTATGAGGATATTTTTATACCGGTTTGACTGACGAATTTATAGGAAATATTATGAGTCTATCTAATCTTCGACAGTTCCTTTCATTTATTTTTTATTTATTGAAAATTTGAAAATATCATAATACAATACAACTTATGGATGTGAGCCTAGGATAATATATAATTGTTTACTATTTACTACCAGCATAGAACAATAATATGGTATAACTATGTACACAAATAAAAGTTGTTGAAGTTAGACACAATGCCTTTCTGTTATTATCTAATTCTAGGTTATGTTATTCTATTACTTTTGTATTATGATTTTTAAATGTTTCTAATGCGCTACGCAGTCACGTAGAGTGTAGAGCATGGTGTCATGAAATTCTAATTTTTCTTATTAATTATAAAAGTGTCTTATAATAAAGTTTACAATGCAGTTATTAAAACATGTTTTTTCTTTTTAAATCAATAAAAGTAATGTTCACGAAATGGTCAACATGGCTATCCTGACGTGGGGGCACTTAATAATAGTGTAATACATACACGAATGCGTTACCTATTAAGTCCCTAAAATTTCAACAGTTATTATTATATTTATTTATTTTTTGCATATAGGCAGGTACAAATGTACAATACAAGACTCTAATTAAAATCACATATATTTTTATTTTTTCGAACACAATGTTTCAAAAATTATTAATTAATATAATATAGTTTATTGGTATAGTATTAAATAAGTTAATGAAATAAAATAAACATACCTACTATAATTATTAGTAATAATAATAAATGCATGTATAAATTATTAAAATACAAACAAACAAACGAAAAACGATTCTGAGCAAAGACAGTAATAAATAATATAGTGATTAAAGTAATTAATTTTACTATTAGGCATTATTAGTACGCAACAGTAGGTTAAAATCATTTTCCCAAAAAATTACATTTGAAAGTGTCATCATGTATATAAATTATAATAATATACTCTAAAAACTAAAAGTTTCATAAGTCCACGAATAGGTACCTGCTATTTTTAATTTACAACAAAATAACTATAATCCTTCTTTGTTGTAAGGGGCCTCGCTACTGCCGTCAATTTTAGCTGAAAAGACCTAAAGTATTGACACAATTAAAGTTAGTTAACGTTGTCTGATTTTGATTCTGAAAAAAAATTTGAACTCACCAGAAAAGTGTCTATAAATCCTACGAAGCACTTTGTAAAAACTAAATTTTATATTATTGTGAACTGTACTGGAAACTGGAAAATATGAACTTTTTCGAATCATAATTAAAATTGAAATCAATATTAAAAAAGGTGCTCTGCTGTACGGTAGGTTACAATTGGGTCACTGTATAATGGATGGTATTAAATTTGAATTCAATGATATAATGTCATTGTACAAGAAAAACGATTCTGAGCGGAGACAGTCTAGGTTTAAGACATATTATATACCTACATATCTATAATATGGACTATGGTATTTTAAAAAATATTGACCTATAATAAATTCCAAATTAATCATATCACAATAGCCATTAGGTACTTATAACTTGTTATACATAACAACAAACCCTGATACTATCATAGATATATAATATATACTAATAAAAAAAATTGTTAATATGTATTTTTAATATTTTTCAACTGATATTGTAACAATATATCATGAGCCTTGTATTAAATTTTTACATTTTTTGGCACAACAGATAAAACTTTATTGATATTTATAGAAAAAAAAACTAAAAAAATTGAAAACTGAAAATGTCCGTAAACAGCTCAAAAATAGTCAAAATATTTTCAAAATTGTATGGTGTATATGAAATGCTGATATAAATATTCAGTGAAATTTTCATGTATCTACAGGTATTCGTTTTTGAATTACAACAAAATAAGGAAATCGCTACATGAGAAATCGAGTGAATATCCAATATTGTAAGAATTTGAATTTCAAACGCTCATAAAAATTTAATTTAACTCTCTTATAGACATTTATTTCTTGATAAAAGTAGATAAACTTATAAGGAATTTTGTATCACATTTTTAAATCTTAGATTTAAAAAGAAAAATTATTACGAATTCTTAACTTAAAATAATTTGCTAATTTTCGTGATCTTTCCATATTTTGTCAATTTTTGAACTTTAAGTGATTAAAAAAAAAAATTGTGACTTTGGATTTTTAATATTTTTCATTTGCCTTTGAAACAATATACTAATAGTCTTCTATTTAATTTTCAAGCTTTTTTAACCAACAAATAAAATTTTATTGATATCTTTAGAAAAAAAACTAAAAAAAGATGGAAAATGTCCCTAAACAGTTCAAAATAAATCAAAATATTTTGAAAATGTTATCGTGTATATAAAATGCAAATATTTACAACCAGTAGGTTAGAGTTACACCAAAAATCAAAATCGATTTTTTGGAAAACCGATTTTGAGTAAAAATTCCCATTTTTCCTTAATTTTTATGTTGTTTTTCCCGGTGCTTGGGAAAACGGCTATCTTGTCGTATGCGCTCTACTCAAGATTATGGTCTACCTGCGATGACGGGACACTTGGTATATGCGCTCTACTATGCAATTTATATCTTTATTAATGTGGTAATAAAGATTAGGACTATCTTTTCCTTCATCATATAATTTTTGATCGCATATTTAGTCGTTGATCCCCTAGAAAACGGAGCAAGAAACTATGGAAGACGGCTTGATGGACCATGGGTTATCGTTGTCCAAAAAAGGGACAACATGACTTTGCACTAAATTATACAAAGATAGGTTATTTTTGGATCTACAATATATTTCGATAGCTGGTCTGGGTGTCATGGACTCTCGGACCACGGGTACAATCACTAAGTCGCAGGCCCGGCTCAAGGGGTAGGCGACATAGGCCCACGCCTAGGGCGGCACATAAGCAGCACTTTAGTAAGAGGGCGGCATTTTCAAAATACTGATAATATTATATTATTAGGGGCGGCAAAATTTGATTTCGCCTAGTTCACTATTTTCGCTTGAGCCGGTCCTGCTAAGTCGTTTTACGTTAATTTCGTAGATCCAATATCAAAGGCACATACCCAAAATATTGAAAGTATATGGCGGCCTCTGAGGCTAAAAATTGTTAAAAATATGTGTGGTACAACTCCACATTTTCTTCATTGCTCCAGATCTTCATTAAAACCACTTTTCCATCATCCCACTTATTACGAGAATATATTATTGTCTAAAATCTAAATATAATTGTATATAGTGGCAAAACACGGTAGAGCGCATACTGCAGTCGCAATGTTGCCGGTAGAGCGCATACGACAAGATAGCCCTGTTGAAGAAAATCCAAGCACTTTTACTGTCCTAAAACGTGATGACAGACACAAAAATTAAAAAAAAATTAAAAAAAACACACATCATTGTAAAATCAATATATTCATCGTTTCACTCAGAATCTAAAATAGATTAACTTTTTTTAAACTGAGTTAAGTTAATTTTTTTTTCTATATGAACTTTTAACTTATCGAGTTAAATTTATAATTTGTTAACTGCTAACTTTTAACTAATCAATCTTGTGTCCTCTTAACTTAATTTAACTTGAGTTAATTATTTTCATTAACTTGCCCACCTTTGTTTATGGTATTAAAACAAAAATTGACCTATAATGGGTACCTATAATAAATTCTAAATTAATCATAATATCACAATATCCATTATGTACCTACATATAACGCGTTTTACATCAACAACAAACCGTGATACTATCATAGATATATTGTAGTATACTTTAAAAGTTTCCAGTACCCACGAATAATATTATACAGTCATAACAAAATAACTAAAATAGTTATTCTAGGTTTTTAACATGTGATTTCGGCCAAATTTGAACCTAAAATGACTATAAAAATAAACTATGCTTGTATATTTTTTAGATTTTTTGGTAACAGAATTAACTACTTACATGGAATCTTGTTTTAAATTTTCAATCCATAGATATAAAAGTTGAACATTTTATAAGTTTTTAACAACAAAATAATTATTCAATTTTAAATTTGATAAATTTTGTCAAAATTCGATCTTTAGATGCTTATAAAAAAAAAATTGGGCCTATGTATTTTTAATATTTTTCAACCCCTATTGTAACAATATATCAGGAGCCTCGTATTACATTTTTACACTTTTTGGCCCAACATATAAAACTTTATTGATATTCAGAGAAAAAAAAAGAAAAATTTAAAACTGACAATGCCCGTAAACTGCACAAAAACCGTTAAAATATTTTGAACATCTTATCAAATATAAGAATTGATAATATAAACATTCAGTGAAATTTTTATGTATCTACAGTTATTCGTTTTTGAAGTAAGTACAACAAAATAAGAAAATCATTATATGAGAAAACGAGTGAATAACAAATTTTGTAAAAATATGAATTTAAAATGCTCATAAAAATTTAATTTGACTTTCTTATTGACATTTTTTTTTGATAAAGGTAGATAATCTTATAATTAATCTTGTATTACATTTTAAAATCTTAGATTTAAAAAGATAAATTTTTACGAATTCTTAACTCAAAATAATTTGCTAATTTTCGTGATTTTTCCATATTTTGTCAATTTTTGAAGTTTAAATGCTTATCAAAAAAAACTGTGACTAAAGATTTGTAATATCTGTCTTTGAAACAATGTACTAGGAGCCTTTTATTTTAAAAGTTACAAGTCCAATTTTAGATTCTGAGGGGAACGATGAATGTATTGTTTTATTATGTCTAATTTTTATTTTATTATTTTTTTTTATATTATTAAATATATCTTTTATAAACAACCAGATTACCTATAGTTAATTACTTACAGTGCTTCAAATAGGGCGGTGATTACACAGTTTCGCAAATCAAAAATATCCCTCGACTTGCTATGCAACAACACTTCAACACCTCAAGTAGTTCACAAGGTAATTAGTGATTACTAATTGTTGTATCAGTTATCATAAAAGATATAAACAATTGGACGGACGTTGTGAGAAACGTGTCAAGTCAAAAATGCTGATTGTTCAGGAGAAGAATAAAACATTTCTATTCTTTAATTTATGTTTTTAATTTGTTAGAATAGTTATTTCTGTCTCATAGACATATTTATTTTCAGATTTTCATTCAACTTTAAATCTTAAATAATTTTAAGACCTTTGAAAGTGACATGACATTATTGACACAAACAATATCTGACTTGACACCTTTTGTACATATGACTTGATGATACCAATGATTTGGTTTTATAGAAGTCAGTGCTATCATACTATGTTAAATTTTAACTTTTAAGTTAGTAGAACTAACCTTTTGCAGAGAAGTTTTTATTTTATTTTTCTTAATTTGGTGTAAAAGTTCTATAAAATGTATGATAGACTGATGAACACATACTTTTTTTTAAAACTAGGTACCTACTTAGTTTATTAGGTAGGTAACAACTTTGAAAAGAATAGTTTTACAGAATATTACCTATGTAAGAAAACCAATGAAAAAATCTATAAGTACCAGTACACAGTATATTAATATACTCCAGTAGGTAGTAGGTATACGGTATATTATAAATTATAATATAGGTGCTATACTTACAGAAAAAAAATAAAACTTAATATCTTAATCCACCACATAGATTTCACAATGCAATATTTGCATGTCTTCATATCATGATAAAATATTAAAAACATTATGGTACTTGAAATAGCATGAGGCAACAGGAAATTGTAATATTGAAAAAGTTTAAGGCTAAATAAAGTAAAATAACAATCATCAAAATAAAACTCACTTTTAATTAAAATAATTTTATAAAAACAAAAAATATTTAAGAAGTATAGGAACATAATATTTTACTTAATATGAATGTTTCATAACTTGAATATAGTTTAAAATAAAATAAAAACAACATAAACAATATAACTTTTTAGTAGGTATAAACATAACATTGTATAAAATAATAAGTACTCAACAAATATTAAAATTAAATAAGAAAATTAAAAGTTTTTTAACAATGGGTGATAATATTATTATTATTCATCTTCTTCTTCTGATGCTAGTGGATCAGTCAAATTTTTTTTTGTTCTCAGATTTTTATAGAATTCGTGATACACTTCAGGAATAAAAACTAACAATGACATAAGATCTTTTTTCTTTTCTTCAGTGACACCCAACAGATTTGTATATGCTAATGGTATGTCCAAGGGTACTGCTTTATTTTTAGATAAGTTTAACTTAAAAAATGGTGCTTTTGGATCCAATGATGTTTTGTATTGAACAATCCCTTTGTTTTCATTAGTGTATCGCAGCCATTTTAGATCTTGAAATACAAATGCATCTTGATCCTCATTTTTCTTTTTCATCTGATATACTTTGTTTTTAAATAAGCTATTAAAGTTAAAAAAATTGTCTTGAGACATTGGAATTACAAAAAATTTATTTTTTCCAGCAAATTGTATTAAATTAATCCAGTCTTGTGGGTGGTTTATAGATGAAGAAAATGTTTTTTTGGCTTTTTCTATCTTTCCATGATCTCCATCACATTCCATCCTAGTGTGGCCAGGCACCATAAATTTATGGTCTATTATTTTAATGGTGTCTTGTTGATTTAAAAAATACAAGCACATAACAATCATTATACCATTTATATTTTGCCCAGGGCAACAATCACTGTACATGATGACGTTTGTTATATTTTTAGGGAGATTACTAAGGTAATGGAATATGCATGAACCTATTTCATTAGCTCCACGTTTTGCAATAGATTCATACCAAATGTAACAAGATGCTTGTGAAGTAGTACAATTGTGGACGGTAAGATTGTACATTCACAATTGTCTTTTGTAAAAAGCTACAGAACTTTCTAAGGAGGGTGTTGGGAGACATTGCTGCAAATCAAAGGATAGTACACATTTATCAGTAGAAATCTCTGATATGTCGTTTCTTTTAGATTGAAAAGCGAATTCAGCTTCATCCTGGTGTTTTTTTTCTCATCAATTAGCTTATTAATTGTTTGTTCACATAAATTATTATTATCAGTCAGTAGTTGTATTTTATATTTGTCACATTTTGCACAGGTGTCCTTTTTAGGATTTTTTACTTTGAGTCCTGAATTTTTAAAATATTAAGCATATATTGTCTCATACATACGGTATTTTCTACACTTTTTTTTATACATATCATATGCTAGCTTTAAAGTATAATGGCTTGGACAATACTTCTTTGATGTCTCCTTCCTACAATAATGACTTTCATAGGAGGGAAGTTTGTTAAGATGATCTATCAATATTTTTATGTCATCATTAGACCGTTTATTTCCTGGTGTGTTTCCTCCTCTTTTATCAGGGGAACAACGATGTGCTGGTGAACTCAACATATTTGTACAGACATTTCTCAAAAAAGAGCGAGTTTCACCAAATATTTTCATGAAGCATAATTTACAAACAATAATTAGGTTACCATTCTTGGGGATATAATATTTGTAAGTCTTTTCTTTCAGCATTTGTTTCTCGGGAGTATCTCTTCTTTTTCTGCTACTAATTTTGTCAGAACATACAATTAATTTTGAAATATAAGCTGCTCGTCTATTATAATTTCCCATTGACCAATAAAGTTCAAATAATTGATAACGCAAATTGTCTTCAACTTTAGACTTACAATTATTTCTACAATTACCTAGAGGTTCTGATTTTTTAGCTTTGATAGGTTTTTTTTTATAATTTGTGTACTCCATACCTTTATTTTTATTTTCATTTTGACTTTTTCTGAACTTTCTGGTATCACCTTTAATACTAACTCTTGCCTTTCTTTTATTTGAATTTGTAACTTGTATCTGATCACTTTCTGCTGATAGTTGGGATGGTTTTCCCACAATAACACTTTCTTCAAAAACATCATCATTATAATCTATTTAAAAAAAAATATTTAATTAATCTTTTAATAACACTACTTATGTGCATTATGCATGCAAAATAAATTACCTGCTCTATAGGCAATACTACTTCATCATTAATATTATTTTCCAAACTATTATGATCATAAAATAGCATCTGTTCACTTCCTTCTAATAGCTGGAGTGTTCCAAAAATAATTCTCTGTCCAAATTCATCAACATTATTCTGTTTAAAAAAAATTAGTTGATTAATCTTATAATATCACTACCTATATGCATTATGCATGCAAAATAAATTACCTGTTCTATTGGCAAGCCAGCTTCATAATTTATATTTTCCAAAATAGTAAGATCATTGGAAATTTCATTTACGTAATTAGCATTATCCAAAATAGAATAATCATCATTGGCAATTTCAATTACATAATTAGTATTATCCAAAGTTATATCACCTATTTGTTTCCCATATGATGGTTCAGATTCATTTACCCATTGCTAAGAAACAATAATCAAAATATCAACATATAACACTGGTACCTACAATAAATTCTTTAAAATTTAAAGTAAATAATGAATATTATGTAAAAATAATATAATATTAAATTAGGTGTCTGATTTAAAGGATTTTTTTATTTTTAGTTTAGAGTATAAGTTTTTAAAATATGCAATTTAATTGAATGTTTGCATATATATTTTATATTAAATAGCAAATACTAATTTACTACAATAGAATTACAGTTAAGTATCTATAATAAATTAAAATAGGTAAATTTTTTTAATTTTAGTAATGTAGGTATTATAATAATAGTACCTATAATACCTCGAAAATTATAATAACTTACCTACTATGGATAGGTAATACTAGAACTCAATAAAATAATAATTTGTTGTACTTCAATACTCTGGTCAAGTCTTAATGTTTTGAAATTCAAATATGATTACTAATTATGACTCAATAATTATTATACTGATTAATAATTTACTGCAATATTATGCATACTGCAATAAATGCGATGATAACAATATAAAACCCTAGTTAACCTATTATGAGTATGCTATTAATGTTCACTTACTCTTACATAATCCGTACTTTGATCATTATATTTTTCATGTTTTGAACTTTTATGATTTTGAAAAAGTGTGGTCAAATTTCTACAGCAGGATGGCTTACTGTTTGTTGCACTAGTAGAGATGACATCTGTACAAAAGTTGATACAACATAATATACAATTTAATGTAATAAGGTTTATGATAATAATTATATTTTATATAAGTACTTACTGTTACAAGCCAACTTTAATAATTGTTTAGCTCTTTTTGACATTTTAATTAAAGAACCCAGAGGTTTTATCAATAAGCAAATTATATAAAAACACTATAATAATAAATTAATAATAAATATTATATACTATTGAGTGACTTGACATGTTTCTCACAAAATCATTTAACTGTTATTGACTTGACTCATTTCGCACATCAGTATAACACAATAACTGAATAACAAGCCACCGTGTGCTAATAACAGTGTAACCAATCGATGCAGCGTAAAATTTCCTACAATTTTGATGTATAATATCAAAATGACCAAAAAGTGACATGACACGTTTCTCACAACGTCCGTCCAATTAAAAAAGTCCTCTGGTCGCCAAACTCGAGGTCCTCCGCTCGGCATTATAGTTGTGTTGCGCGCACTCGTATAAACGTACAGTCGTTAACTTTGGGAAGCTATAACTTCCAAAATAATTATTTGCACACATTTTTTTTTTTTGCCCCATCGTTCTTACTCGTCAAAACAACCCTTTTCAAAAAAAAAAAAAGGTTACCCGGTAAACTAGACTTATACCCGACAAAGATTTTATAGCGTCCATACTATGTTCTGTTGTGCAGTTACTTGTTCTGTTGTTTCTAATAATCTGTTTAAAATTACTACAATACCGTTTTATAATACAACTATACCCTGTTCAAAATAAGAAGCGACCTGATTTACGCTTGAAAACCGGTTTTACTAGTGGCCGCCGAATCGCTTCTTAAAATGAACAGACTATAGAATAAGGAGACTATGAAGTATGAACATATAATAATATTATAATATATAATAAGGATTAAGGATATTATAATATTATAATAAAATTGAGTTTAGGAGAACAAACTCTAACGGGCTACGGTCTACGGCCGCTCTCATGATAAAACGTAGTACGTACCGAAACGAGTCGCACGATTAAACGACCACAGGCTGCGCTGCGTACGCTAGGGTTACTAGGTACTTTAGCCCATTTAATATAATATTATTATATAGGAATATATACGAATTAAAATTGAAATTAATTTTTGTTCTGCAGATTAGATATCGCCATATCGGTCACAATATATCTGTAAAATTTCCCTCCTCCCTCTTTGACCAGGAAACTTAAAAACTGCAAAGATATTGTGCAATTAATTTGCTAAATTTTACTTGGAAGGATACTCAGAATCTACATATACCTATCCTTGGTTTTCAGTGGTAGTTCTAAAATGACGATAATACATACTTACACTAAAAAATTATGATTTCTGACTTCTGGTAAACTTCTGGTACGCCAAGGGTACCTATATGCGAATTCTGAACATTTCCGAGCAAAATATCTAGGTACCTATATTTGAAATTTTTAAGTTTCTAAAGCAAAGTGCTAGTTGGGAGAAGTCAACTTCCCAATTTTAAATTATGAATTTTTTCCAATTATATATTTTCTTTTGAAACTATGAGATACATTACCAGTTACGACATCATCACCAGGACGTAGGTATATCTTCTACCGTGAAAAGATTTAATAAAACTATTAACGAAACTCTTCAGATTAAGTTCATCGGAGTGATCTCAGAAAGCTCAGACCGGATTCAGCTCGGATAAGTATGAATAAAATATCCATTGAAAAACAATAAGTTCGTATTTCCTAGTACACGGATGCCCTGACGGATCGGAAGCGTGTGTGATACTGTGACAGGGCCTTTACACGTTTAGCTCTTTTGAGTGTATATTAGTTTACAATGTTTACATAGACAAATTTAAATTAATCTAGATGACGATTGTTTCGCAAAAAAACTATTAGACTTTATACTATAAAAATATTTAATTTAAAATACACATTTTATCACACATGTAGGTAGGTTATCTATAAAAAACATTATATTTTATATAATTATTATAATATATAAATTTCTTTTTTAGTTGGTTTTTATATCATGAAAATATATAAGTTAGTTTTAAACCTCTCACGAAAATTTGTTCCAACTGCGGTCTTGAAGATAATATCAAAATGTCATGAATAACACACAAAAAGTGTAAAATATTCAATTAGGATTAAGTCAAAAAGGTGACACAAATGTAATATTATCAGTTATATATTATTTAACTTAACAAACAAATTAACCTTAAGATTCTGGGCGGCTAAGCCTTTTTAGTATACATCGAGTCACAGAGTAATACAAATCGTAATACCAGAATATTAGGTACCTACCTATACTGTATCAATAATAATGATAATAATAATAGTAGTGTTAAGAAAAATTAACGGGCTCGAAAAGGTAATGCTGTGAGCCGATGAACGATGAACGTACTATCTGGCTATATATAACAATTTATAGATACAAGTCGTCGCCTGGGAGATTTTAGAATTGATCGATCTCTGTGTTGGGAGACTTGTATTTAGCTCACTAGCAATTCTCAATTACAACTGACACATATACCTATCTACGTGCAAATAAAAAATGGCTGTCAACAATGACAGCAACGAGGTACAGGCAGCGTTATTCGAATTTATACGCAGCATTGTAATCGGTGTAATGGAAGGCGTTTATCTTCATGAGAGCGACGACGAAAGCCTCATACAATTAGTAACAGATCCTCTATCTTCCATTGGTATGGAAAGTGGAAACGACTTCTAGTGGTGACATGCAGTCCCCAGGGCCAGAGCCAGAAGAAACCCCTTCGATTCCGGACGACGACGAGAACGAACAACATTTTGATGAGTCAATTGTCTTGCACAGTGAATTGCCGAGTGGCGATGCGCTGTCTCTCGCAGAGTCTGAGCCTGCAGCTCAGACCCCCGAGACAGCACCACTCGGCTACACTGTCCAAGAAAACGACGGTTCGACAAAATCATCAGCAGTTCAGGAGGAATCGCAGTCGGGTGGCGACGCACTGTCCTCGGAGTTGGGGACTGTCGACCCAAATCCGACTTCCGACGGCGGACCTCACGGCGACGTAGTGATGCCTGCAGCTGCAGAAGACATAGTGATGCCTACAGCCGTAGAAGACGTAGTGATGCCTGCAGCTGCAGAAGACGTATTATGTGCAGACATTGAGCAACCGGCCAAGGAAATAGATGTGATCGACAGTGAGCTAATCAAGGCAAGGAGAGTCCTGCAGTAGAACTCGGAAAACCCGTTTCTCCACGTAGAAAGTCGACGTGGAAAAGTGTAAAACGCGTTTTTCGCGTGTTGTTTTGCTGCGGCTGTAAAACCGCCCGGAGCTAATACTATTAGCAAAGCCCACTTGTGCCGAAGACGACGGACAAGATGACGGCGACGCACAAAAGGGGAGGATGCGGGAAAGAGCACGGAAGGTGCGCGGTGGTAAGTCACCCGCGCACGTTCTCCGACCACCATCAGCGCGACGGGTTCGCGGGCGTATAGCGCGCTCGGCCGTAGTTGACGCGCGAGACACTCTGGCGGCTCGGCGAGCGCCCGGCTGCAGTTACGGTCCGCGGAGCGACGGACGACAACGACGACGACGCGGCGGCTATAGCATAGGTACGGACGCGGGCAACGATTCCGCCCCGACGGTACCAACGATGACGATGACGGCGATGGCGACTCGCTTCGACGGCAACGGCAGAGACTTTGGCACGGGGTGAGTCAGTGGTGTAGAGATTATATGTGTTAGGAACATGGACGTGAGCGGCGCCGGACCCGAGGGAACTCAGGCTAGTTAGGTTAGTTAACTGGTCCGGCGGCGGTCATTGGACGAAGACGCGGCTGAAGGGACGACGCCAGGACGAAAATTACCGGGAGTCAAGGATCCGATGACTCTCGCCTTTTCATCCCGCGGCAATCCCACATCGGCAAACTGTTCCGCAGCACAAAATCTCTGTTCACTCTCTCCGCGTGTCTATTGGTCTTCGCCGTCCGTCGCAGAGTCGTCACCGTCAACAACCGTTGACGCGCACGACATCGCGCCCTATAGCCGCCGCTCGTCGCCGTCAACCGTAGTTGCTCCCGCGTGGCCGTCTCGGTCTGGCCTCGCCAGCTGGGCAAGGTCGTCACGCGTCCGAGCAAACGCGCCCGTGACACTCGTCAACCTGGTGGACCGGTCGTGGGGACGTGCAGAGGTGACCAGTGGCCACATCATTGCATATCCGCACCAAATCGCCATCCCGTATCCTCCCCTCCTAGTTTATTGTGTCTCCTGTCCATCGTATTTTTTTTTCCATTTAAATTTTCTTTACTTATATCGAATAATATTGACTTTATAAATTTCGGCTTTTTCTTTTTTGTTCTAACTTTTTTTTGAACATACAAAATTGTATAATATAACGGCAACCGTTTCTAAAATTGTTTCCGTTTTTTAAATTATATTCAAAATTAAAAATGTCATATTGTTTTTGTTCGATAAATAAAAAAAAAATGTGTGAATACAAAAAACTATTGTTGCTTTTTTCGTATTGTCGAGTGTATAAGTCAATTTTTACAATATAATAAAATATTGACTTGAGTTGTAATATTCTAATCTGAACAAATTTTGTAACTATTACTGTACTTGGAAATCACTTTTCGACGGTATGAGTGTTTTGACAGTAAGTTGTACAATAATATAATTATAGGCATAACCGCACAATAAGTGGTTCGACCTTTATCGAGTACCGAGTGGAAAGTGTAATACATTTGCTAGGTATATAACATAAATTCTCAGACATGGCCACAATAATATTATTCTATATTGTCATCACTCGTCATTATTTGTCGGTAATGTTTTCTTCCATACCATGTTTTAGAACAATTTTCAAGTCACAATAAAACAAAAAAAAAATCATAGCACATTCCTATCGTAATAATATTATAATAATTATAATATGTATAATAATATGTATTATAATATGTATTAATTAAAAATGCTTTAACTAACTATTAAGATTTCCTATGTATCGTTAGAGTGGATATTATTAGCTGTCGTGAGTCTATTTTGGTACTCATATAACCCTATAGATAATATGGGCCATGAGTATTAACATTGCTTATAATGATTAATGATTAATTAATGAGCTCGTAGACGCCTATACCTGTAGGCTGTAGTAGGTATAGGTATATAAACTTAAAACCTTCATCATATGGGAAATAAGCGAAGGTGTACAATACCGTAAGGCGTAAATATATGCAAACAAATTTTCATTAATTAAAACGTGACAAAATGTACATAAAAAATATGCAAATTGGTTATATTTGTAGAAATAAATTTACATAAATGGGTATGGTTATCTATCTATATAGATTGCAGGATGAAGAATGATCAATTTTATTACGAATAGGTTATTTGCATACTTTCTTTGTTTTTGATATTTATAATTATAATTATAATTTATTTATATGTATCAATGCCATTAAAGCCTGGGTTAGAAAACGATTTATTGAACTTAATGCTTATAAATCTAAATTTATGTTTTTTCATATAAATAATTCTAAAGTCCCTACACGTAAAATAGAAAATTTTATGCTCAGCAGATCATACTTGATAGCTCCGTTAGTTTAAAGATTAGACTTCTCATAAAATTTAATGGTGAAATTATTATCTAGGGCGTCTCATTAGCTTTTTATTATATTTTAGTTTTAAAGTGAATTATGAGTATTTCAAAATTGTAAATTGCTCATACATCTTAAAATACTCATTATGTTATTACGTTGTTTACTGCTATTACGTTTAGACAATAATTTCGACAATTTCGGTAATGGTTGGTACTTGATAATCTATTTTTTATATATGTTTGAATCAGTAATATGTATTTAATTACAAAAATCTAATTTAAATACGAGTCTTAAAAGGATAGAAAAAAAATCTAAATAGAATAAAAAGATTAGCTATATAAAAAATGTCCAATTTAAATATAATAATTCTACATTGAATAAAAAAATCTATAGGTATTAATAAAAAAATCTAATTGGATAAAAAAGACATCTAATTTGAATAGAAAATCTTACTTGAATTTTTTTTAATCATTTAACATTTTTTTATTCAATGTTTATTTATTTTATTTTATGTGACCTTTTTTTATACAGCTGATATTTTATTCTATTTAGATATTTTCTATTCTTTTAAGACTTATTCAAATTAGATGAACACAAACATTTTTGGTTGGGTAGCGAAACTCTTGCATCCTCGACGACTATAAAAATGGGTTGGGTTTCCAAAATACATAGAATGGATTTCAAGTACCACCTGTATCACAATCACATCTTTAGTGTATTAATGTAAGTCCATTTGTTGAGTCTCAAACATTTTTTTTTATAAGTAAAAATGTTGAAAACTTACAAAATAAAAATTATTTTCTAATCCAAAAGGGTATCGGTTTTTCTGGCATACCAAATGTTTTACGACTATAGAGGTTAAAATTATTACGTGGATATTTATAGTCGAATTCGCACAAACTAATGGAGTTAATTTTGTTTTGAAATTCCGAAGTGGGGGGGAGGGCACGAAGCTCACTTTGTTGCAAGTAAAAAATTACAACTCTTGTAAAAAATTGTAATTATTCAACTACTTTTGGGTGTAGGTAACTCGTTGCATTAAGTGCCACTCAGCCACCCTGGTAGCATTTTTTTATACAAACTTTCAACACATAAATAATGAAGTCATGGACTCCACTCAACTTTTACTTGCAATTAATGTATTAGTGGGCTTATGTCAATGGGCTTAGTTTTTGAAACTTTTAATTATTTTTATCTTTGGGAAGGCATAAAATGTTACAATTATGATTTAAGGCCAATGTAATTTTACTACCTAGACTAAAATTCAAAAAAGTGAAAACTTATTAGATTCATTAAAAACAATTCACTTACGAAATATTACAGTATAAATAAGCAAACTAATTCTATTCGATTAACTATTTGCACACTGCACACAAAACAATATATTGTATTCTCCTTATTAGCAAGCACAGTATTAACACTAGTATTTATTTACTAGCCAACATAATATAATATAAAGTGTATGTACGGCATGTACCTACTACCTACCACCTACGTATAAAGAATGTAGCCACACACGATCCTCTCTCCGAGCCAAGTTTATACCAATGCTACATCTTATAATATATAATTAAATGAAATAGTTATATACATTACTGAATACCAGTTACTAATACTTAAAATCACATCCTTTATTCCATTGCCCCCTTCATCATGAAATTTTCGAAATAATAAATACGCCAGTCACGAGCTATTACCACATCTCTATTAAAATTCTAACTTTATGTTATAAATCATAATATAGAATAAGCTTACTCTAATAGGTACCTACCTAAAAGTTGTAGATATACCTAATTAAAATATAAAATAAATTAGTTTATTTTTAAATTTTAATAGAATCTTAAAATTAACATAAAACTGCAAAATACAGGCTTTTGATAGGTATCAAGAAAATAAAAATAAAGAAAACTCATAATAGGCACCTAATCAGTAATCATATTATATAAGTAGGCAGTAGGCGTGCATTATAAAATATCCAGATCGTACTATAATATTCTAAAAAAAATGTCAACCACCTACTTTAAAATTAAAATAAGTGAATTTTGTTTTGCTCTACCTATAGCCTATTTCCTATATGAAGAAATAAAAACTAAGTAGATACTAGATAGGTACTTTGGAAGTCAAACTGTAAAGATACAATTTAATCAGTAGGTAAGTGGTAATTATATTGAAAATCACACAAATTGAAATTTTATTTCATAAGCTACAGTAGGTATGCGTTTTTAATAATAAAGTTTATAATTTTTATAGTTCTACATATTAATATTAATTCACAATATAATATTTAAACAATAAGCAATATTTAATTGACAAATTAGAATGTTTGATTAAGTTATTTCTAAATTTTTTTGAAAAAAATAAATAATTTCTTTCTTTGAATACATAAATTAATTAATTTCCAAACAAAATAAAATATGTCATCTTCCAGTTTTTCTTTTTTTGACGTTATCCAATAAGACAATATTCAACAGCCTAAGAAATTATAAGCATAAACAGTAATAGTAATGTTATTGCTGTAAGTAATAAAACTAAAAATTGAATACAAAACAGTCAACATTATAGCTGCATAAGAGCTTGATCTCTAAATACGAAAATAGGCCTTTTTAAAAAATCAACTTAAAATTATATTATATGGGTTACAGGTAACCACAATATACAAATCAATATTTGGGTGAACCTATGACTTAACTAAAAAAGTAAAAGGCAATAAGGCATAATTTAAAAATATATAATAATTATAACATAGATATATTTATTTTTTAGGGGAAATGGTATAAAATGTATTAAAATCAGTTGGAAATGATAGATTTTACATAATATGAGGAAAAAAAGCAAATATAAATTAAATACAAAATTAATATAAGCTATTTGTAAATATACTCAAGTCTCAAATTGCTTACTTACTTTTGAATTATTTAATAAATTTAGGTTGAAGATTAGGAGAAGGAGCAGTAAAAACAACAGGTGAATTTGGTTTAGTCCAGTCAGTTTTTTGGATATTTGTAGGTTTAATTTTTTTCTGAAAATACACATAGTTAAACAAATATTAATTATTCATTAAACGATGAATTAAAACATTATTAAACAAATACGTTTTTACTTGAGATAACTTAATATCAGCAGGTATTTTAAATTTTTTCTTCGCAGCAGGAATCAAACTAGCGTTTAAGGTTGATTTAACTTGACTTGTATTACTCAAAATGCTCATGTTACTTTTTATTTGATGAGGACTTGCAGAAGAATTATAATCAACATCATCATTTACATTTAGGTTGTACTCATTTGTTTTCTATTAATCATAAACACATATTTTGAAAACAATAACAAAAAATTTGTACAAAAATGTGTATATCTAAAAAATTATAATAGATGACGTAATATGTATTTTAAACTTTTAACAATTGCGATAATTAATTTAATATTTAGAATTGTTTTTCTTTTCTACTATGAAACAATTTTATCTTATTGTCATAGGCCAAACAAATTACTATAATAAAAAAGTAAATAAATACATCTTTGATAAATTATTATTTTTTATTTTTTTTGGCCAAAGCTTCATGCAAAACTTAGAGATGGAAAAAAAGCTTTAAATGTAATACATGGTTCCTTATGTTCTTAATATTTAAATTTAAAAGAAGGTGGGAAAGTTTGTGATGCTCTGATCTATAGTAGGTTACAAGTGGGCCACTGTAATGGATAGTGTTAAACTTGAATTCAATGATATATCATTGTATACGAAAAATGATTCGCTGATGAGCTTTTGAAAACTATTGAGAATTGTAATAATCTCCCAAATGCACCAGCTAGATTCACTTCCACTTTTATGATTATGTATTTTAAAAATTCCTAAGACATCCCAATAAAGTACTAACTAGATTCAAATCGCTACCAGAAACCTTCCTCAAAGTTGATGATCGGAGAATATTTTTTGCTAAGTGTTTTTAGACACATATTTTTTTTCTAATAACACATCTTTGTAAAATCAATACCAATATTTAAATAATTAAACGTGATACTTAAATTTAATCACCTCTATTGTATTAGCATTTTTGTCTTCGTGTTTTAAATTAATACTTTTAAATGATGAGTTTAATGAATTCTCAATTTGGCTTACATCATTTTTTTGATTTAAAACATCTGATGAAATTTCTGTTATCTGCATAGGTAGTATAAAAGTATTACATAATATAATTGTTTAATAAGCTTTTTGCCATATGGGAGTATTATTGAAAAATCTTGTTTCTAGAATCTTATTAACTTGGGTAAATTATTTTTTTTTATGATGATGGCCTATTTTATTTTGTTAATTTATATTTTAATACACTGTTGGTAATAATATTGAATTAAAAAATATATAAAATAATTAATATTGATTACAAAATTTAAATAGTGAATAGGTCATCCAAACACAGAAAAATCAAAAATGTTTAATATATTCATAAGG
The DNA here is from genome assembly GCA_949089665.1 of Macrosiphum euphorbiae. NCBI lineage: Eukaryota > Metazoa > Arthropoda > Insecta > Hemiptera > Aphididae > Macrosiphum > Macrosiphum euphorbiae. The sequence continues at coordinate 144,890 of CARXXK010001749.1, forward strand.
GCCAAAAGTACATTATTATGAATTATAGTTAAAATGTACATAAATGAAAATTACTATGTACTTTTGACTAATTACTTATAACCAGGGCTCGTAACTTCATGCACTAAAAAATGCATAAATAAGCATGCATTCATGCACTAAAAATTGTCAAAATATCCATTAAAATATGCACTTAAAAGTTCGAAAATATGCATTTATATGCCTTCACATTTTTAAATTATGAACTCAAAATATGCATTATGTAAAAAAAACATGACCAAATTTTAAAATAATAAGAATAAATCCATACATTTTAAAAGTATTTTATTCCTTTTTATTTTAATATATTTAACAGTCAAAATTAATAAAATAAAAAATAAAATGAATACTTGTGAAGTTCAAATAGCTTTGACATCTTTATAAATTTTAATTAGGACTTAGGTAGTCATTTTTGTCTAATTTGTGTACACCCTTATTCAGCACCAACAATGAAAACATTTGGAATTAAATATTAGGTTTTTCATTTTGAGATAATTTAGTAATATATATTTTATAAGTGTATTTTTTATTTTTTCCAACTTAAGAGGGCGCACTAGTTGACAAAATATGGCATAAAACCATGGTTTCGTAATTCAAGTAATACGGTTTATTGAAGTAGTTTACAGTAAAAATACCTATTATAAAAATTGTAGAGTAGAACTTTTTTTACAATAGTAAGAAGCCCGATTTTCGATATTTTTATTAATTAGCTAAATAATTAATCAATAAAAAATTTAAAAAACCGTTATAATTTACCATGCGATATTGGACGATTGTAACAAGATATCAAAAATCGGAAAAAACTTTTCAAATATTTGTCTAAAAAATATTTTTATGAAATAATATGCACTAATGACTGTAAAAAATCAACTATTTGCCAAATATGACTTTACACCCAAAACATGCAAAAACATGCACTATCAAACTTCATATTATTATTACTATTGTTATGAAACGGATTTGTATCACAGTGTAACGTGGTCGGGGATGGCCCGTTAAATATAAGATATTCAGAGAAGAAATTAATTCTTTTGAATATATTTTTACCGTAGCTCGGGAGCACGAATGGTATTAGGATCTTAATATTACAAATAAATAACGATTGATCTAAATTATTATTAATATAAACAAATTATTTATTATAACTTACAATTTACGAACAAAGTTACCAAAAATGTAGGATTGTACGGAGTTCAGGTGCACGTGATGGACTCGCGGAGAACTGGTATTCTCTTACATAGGGATATTGGCCGGAGCCTTACAATCATAAAATATATATGTGTCACCTAAACCGGAGGGGCTTAATATATTATTATAGTCAGCGCATAATATGCCTAATGTGCATATTATGATGCTTATAAAATAAACGTAATGATGTAACATACGTTACAACAGTTAGCATGTTTTCCTGTGTAGCAAAAAAAACATGCAGATGCATGAACTTACGAGCCCTGCTTATAACAATAGCATTTGAGAACCTTTGTAAACTTACATGTGAGGCAGCAACATCAACAGATGTTATATGTTTCTTCACTTTCTTCATAAGCATTTAAAGTTCAAAAAGGTGGGCAAGTGGGTGTCGCTATGCTGTACAGTAGGTTACAAGTGGATCACTGTATAATGGATGGTATTAAATTTGAATTCAACGATATAATATCATTGTATAAGAAAAACGATTCTGAGCGGAGACGAATGCCAGTCTAGGTTTAAGACATATTATATACATATCTATGGACTATGGTATTTTAAAAAATATTGACCTATAATAAATTCCAAATTAATCATATCACAATAGCCATTAGGTACTTATAACTTGTTATACATAACAACAAACCATGATACTATCATAGATATATAATATATACTATAATATACTAATAAAAAAATTGTTGATATGTATTTTTAATATTTTTCAACTGATATTGTAACAATATATCATGAGCCTTGTATTAAATTTTTACATTTTTTGGCCCAACAGCTAAAACTTTATTGATATTTATAGAAAAAAAAACTAAAAAAATTGAAAACTGAAAATGTCCGTAAACAGCTCAAAAATAGTCAAAATATTTTAAAAATTGTATGGCGTATAGGAAATTCTAATATAAATATTTAGTGAAATTTTCATGTATCTACAGTTATTCGTTTTTGAATTACAACAAAATAAGGAAATCGCTACATGAGAAATCGAGTGAATATCCAATATTGTAAGGATTTGAATTTCAAACTCTCATAAAAATTTAATTTGACTTTCTTATAGACATTTATTTCTTGATAAAAGTAGATAATCTTATAAGGAATTTTGTATCACATTTTTAAATCTTAGATTTAAAAAGAAAAATTATTACGAATTCTTAACTTAAAATAATTTGCTAATTTTCGTGATCTTTCCATATTTTGTCAATTTTTGAACTTTAAGTGCTTAAAAAAAAAATGTGACTTAGGATTTTTAATATTTTTCATTTGCCTTTGAAACAATATACTCATAGTCTTCTATTTAATTTTCAAGCTTTTTTAACCAACAAATAAAATGTTATTGATATTTTTAGAAAAAATCTAAAAAAATATGGAAAATGAAAATGTTCCTTAACAGTTCAAATCAAATCATAATATTTTGAAAATTTTATCGTGTATAGAAAATGCTAATATAAACATTTAGTCAGCATTTCATGTATCTACGGTCATTTATTTAAGAGTTGCAATAAAACCAAAATTGATTTTTTCGAAAACAGATTTTGCGTAGATTATGTAACAGATTATGTGTACAAATTCCCGTTTTATTTTAATTTTTCTTTTGTTTTTCACTTTCGAAAACTACTATAAAAATTATACTTTTGACCCCCCCAAAGTACCAAAATTCCATTAGATGGATAATTACGAACGTTTAGATGATTTTATAAGATTTCGCAGAATTTCTGGCAGCGAGGTCATACATTAGTACATAACACATATTACGTATATATTCATATTCACATCTAAGTTATTAAATTAATTTGGATGGGGTAACCTCGTTTAACTACATTTACGATAGTAAAAAAGTATTTTATGATTGACTATCAATTATCATGATAATAATAATGAATATTGAGGGGGGAAAGTACGCAGAGTAGTCAAGTGCCTACCGTGACTACCCTGTGAGCACCACTGCGAGTATTATTTTATATTATACAATTGAGGTACTTTATGAAACACATTTATATATTATATCATATTGAAATCAATTCGATTATAATTGTCGAGTTCAACAAATAGAACAATTTAACTAACCAAAAAACCTAATTAAACACAAACTTATTTTCAAAAGTTTTTTTTTATATAAATATCAAAAATAAAAATAGACCGCTCGGTCACTCCGTCCCCCATATTATACGATTATTATACCTGTTAGGTATTATATTGTATTACCACTGGGTATCCTAACTAATCGCATGATTCATGTTAACCTTTTATTATTCACTTACCAAACCTACTTATTGTACAAAAATTAATGTATAGATTGTAGATTTATTTCAATAAAAAATAAAAATATTATATGATAATATAATCACTAATTAATAAATGCGTAACTAAAAAAAATATAATTAATCAAAATATCTATAGGTATTGCAGGGTACACACCACAGGACTTTTTTTTTATCCTGGCATGATTTTGTTGGAGGCACAGTCTGCCGGGGGGGGGGGGGGAAGTGCCCACCCGGCCCCCTCGTAAACACGCCTATGTTCACAATAATATCATCAAATATACTTAGTAATATTATAGGCTGACTGACCGTTTTCGCTCAGAATCGTTTATCTTATACAATGATATTATATCATTGGATTCAAATTTAACACCATCCATTACAGCGATCCACTTGTATACTATTGTACAGCAGAGCGATTTTTTAAAACGATAATATTACCCAATGGCCAAACAAACGTTTCTATTATCAATTTTATTTTTAGGTTCGAACGTCTATAGGAACGACAATAATAATACATTAGCACATCATATTTTTATAAAATATCAATATGTATCCGTAAAAATATTACCTACTTAGAAAAGTAAAAATTCTTGGATTTTCTTCAACAATATCTTTTCTGCCAGCAAATTGAATTAATCAGGTTGGTACTTTGGGGGGGTCAAAAGTAAAAATTTCCCAGTAGTTTTCACAAGCACCGTGAAAAACAAAAGAAATATCTATTATTAATTTTATTTGAATTATTATGAGTATTTAATCTATAAAAATCCAATTTTAGACAAGTAATTTATTACCTAGTACCTGATTAATAACACTTATAAATATTTACATTTTTAAGAAATTGTTGTTTTTAGTGACATAAATGGTGTAAAAAAACGTTCAAAGTTAACTCCTAAAAAAAATTTTGAAGGGGAGTGTTGGCGCCCGCTGGCAAATGCATTTAAGAAAACAAAAAAAAATTTTTGAAACAATTATACAATAGGACCACATATTGAAGAGTTCAAACTAAAATATCCAGAATATTTAACAGAAAAAACAATTATTGACAATGATAAGCTCATTGAAGAATGATAATACAGAGGGCACCTGCAGTTTATCAATATTCAAGTCTGTGCAAAAAGTTCAACTAGACTCAAATTCCTAAAGAAAAAATTGAAGGGGAGTGTTGGCGCCCACAGGCAAATGCATTTTGGAAAAAGCAAAAAAAAATTTAGAAAAAATTATACAGTAGGAAAACAAATTAAAGAGTTCAAATAAAAATATCCAGAATCTTAAACAGAAAAAAAAATTGACAATGATAAGCTCATTGAAGAATGATAATACAGAGGACACCTTCAGGTTATCAAAATTCAAGTCTGTGCAAAAAGTTCAACTAGACTCAAATTCCTAAAAAAAAAATTGAAAGGGAGTGTTGGCGCCCGCAGGCAAATGCATTTTAGAAAACATAAAAAAAATTTTAAAAAAATTATACAATACGACCACATATTGAAGAGTTCAAACTAAAATATCCAGAATCATAAACAGAAAAAACAATTCACAATGATAAGCTCATTGAAGAACGATAATACAAAGGAAACCTGTAAATTATCAATATTCAAGTCTGTGCAAAAAATTTAACTAGACTCAAATTCCTAAAAAAAAAATTGAAAGGGAGTGTTGGCGCCCGCAGGCAAATGCATTTTAGAAAACAAAAAAAAAAAAAAATTAGAAATTAAACAATAGGCCCACACATTAAAGAATTCAAACGAAAATGTCCTGATTCTTAAACAGATAACACAAAACAAAAAAAAAATTAGAAGAAATTAATCAATAAGACCACACATGAAAGAGTTCAAACCTAAATGTCCAGAAACTTAACAGAAAAAACTAATCAAAATGGTAAGCTCATTAAAGAAAGATTATTCATAGGGCCCCTGCAGGTTATCAACGTTCAAGTCTAAACAAAATATTTAACTAGAGTTAAATAACTAAAAAAAAAAATTGAAGGGGGGTGTTGGCGCCCGAAGGCAAATGCGTTTTAGAAAACAAAAAAAAAAAAAAATTAGAAATTATACAATAGGGCCACACATTAAAGAATTCAAACGAAAATGTCCAGAAACTTAAGAGAAAAAACTATTCAAAATGATAAGATCATTAAAGAAAGATGATTCATAGGACACATTCACGTTATCAATGTTCACATCTTAACAAAAAATTTATTTAGTGTAAAATAACTAAAAAAAAAAATTGAAGGGGGATGTTGGCGCCCGCAGGCAAACGCGTTTTAGAAAACAAAAAAAAAAAATTAGAAGAAATTAAACAATAGGACCACACATTAAAGAATTCAAACGAAAATGTCCTGATTCTTAAACAGATAACACAAAACAAAAAAAAAATTAGAAGAAATTAATCAATAGGACCACACATGAAAGAGTTCAAACCTAAATGTCCAGAAACTTAACAGAAAAAACTAATCAAAATGGTAAGCTCATTAAAGAAAGATTATTCATAGGGCCCCTGCAGGTTATCAACGTTCAAGTCTAAACAAAATATTTAACTAGAGTTAAATAACTAAAAAAAAAATTGAAGGGGGGTGTTGGCGCCCGAAGGCAAATGCGTTTTAGAAAACAAAAAAAAAAAAAAATTAGAAATTATACAATAGGGCCACACATTAAAGAATTCAAACGAAAATGTCCAGAAACTTAAGAGAAAAAACTATTCAAAATTATAAGATCATTAAAGAAAGATGATTCATAGGACACATTCACGTTATTAATGTTCACATCTTAACAAAAAATTTATTTAGTGTAAAATAACTAAAAAAAAAAATTGAAGGGGGATGTTGGCGCCCGCAGGCAAACGCGTTTTAGAAAACAAAAAAAAAAAATAGAAGAAATTAAACAATAGGACCACACATTAAAGAATTCAAACGAAAATGTCCTGATTCTTAAACACATAACACAAAACAAAAAAAAAATTAGAAGAAATTAATCAATATGACCACACATGAAAGAGTTCAAACCTAAATGTCCAGAAACTTAACAGAAAAAACTAATCAAAATGGTAAGCTCATTAAAGAAAGATTATTCATAGGGCCCTTGCAGGTTATCAACGTTCAAGTCTAAACAAAATATTTAACTAGAGTTAAATAACTAAAAAAAAAAATTGAAGGGGGGTGTTGGCGCCCGCAGGCAAACGCGTTTTAGAAAACAAAAAAAAAAATTAGAAGAAATTAAACAATAGGACCACACATTAAAGAATTCAAACAAAAATGTCCTGATTCTTAAACAGATAACACAAAACAAAAAAAAAATTAGAAGAAATTAATCAATATGACCACACATAAAAGAGTTCAAACCTAAATGTCCAGAAACTTAACAGAAAAAACTTATCAAAATGGTAAGCTCATTAAAGAAAGATTATTCATAGGGCCCCTGCAGGTTATCAACGTTCAAGTCTAAACAAAATATTTAACTAGAGTTAAATAACTAAAAAAAAAAATTGAAGGGGGGTGTTGGCGCCCGAAGGCAAATGCGTTTTAGAAAACAAAAAAAAAAAAAAATTAGAAATTATACAATAGGGCCACACATTAAAGAAATCAAACGAAAATGTCCAGAAACTTAAGAGAAAAAACTATTCAAAATGATAAGATCATTAAAGAAAGATGATTCATAGGACACATTCACGTTGTCAATGTTCACATCTTAACAAAAAATTTATTTAGTGTAAAATAACTAAAAAAAAAAATAGAAGAAATTAAACAATAGGACCACACATTAAAGAATTCAAACGAAAATGTCCTGATTCTTAAACAGATAACACAAAACAAAAAAAAAATTAGAAGAAATTAATCAATATGACCACACATAAAAGAGTTCAAACCTAAATGTCCAGAAACTTAACAGAGAAAACTAATCAAAATGGTAAGCTCATTAAAGAAAGATTATTCATAGGGCCCTTGCAGGTTATCAACGTTCAAGTCTAAACAAAATATTTAACTAGAGTTAAATAACTAAAAAAAAAATTGAAGGGGGGTGTTGGCGCCCGCAGGCAAACGCGTTTTAGAAAACAAAAAAAAAAAAAATTAGAAATTATACAATAGGGCCACACATTAAAGAATTCAAACGAAAATTTCCAGAAACTTAAGAGAAAAAACTATTCAAAATGATAAGATCATTAAAGAAAGATGATTCATAGGACACATTCACGTTGTCAATGTTCACATCTTAACAAAAAATTTATTTAGTGTAAAATAACTAAAAAAAAATTGAAGGGGGATGTTGGCGCCCGCAGGCAAACGCGTTTTAGAAAACAAAAAAAAAAATTAGAAGAAAGTAAACAATAGGACCACACATTAAAGAATTCAAACGAAAATGTCCTGATTCTTAAACAGATAACACAAAACAAAAAAAAAATTAGAAGAAATTAATCAATATGACCACACATGAAAGAGTTCAAACCTAAATGTCCAGAAACTTAACAGAGAAAACTAATCAAAATGGTAAGCTCATTAAAGAAAGATTATTCATAGGGCCCCTGCAGGTTATCAACGTTCAAGTCCAAACAAAATATTTAACTAGAGTTAAATAACTAAAAAAAAAAAATTGAAGGGGGGTGTTGGCGCCCGCAGGCAAACGCGTTTTAGAAAACAAAAAAAAAAATTAGAAGAAATTAAACAATAGGGCCACACATTAAAGAATTCAAACGAAAATGTCCAGAAACTTAAGAGAAAAAACTATTCAAAATGATAAGATCATTAAAGAAAGATGATTCATAGGACACATTCACGTTATCAATGTTCACATCTTAACAAAAAATGTATTTAGTGTAAAATAACTAAAAAAAAAATTGAAGGGGGATGTTGGCGCCCGCAGGCAAACGCGTTTTAGAAAACAAAAAAAAAAAATTAGAAGAAATTAAACAATAGGACCACACATTAAAGAATTCAAACGAAAATGTCCTGATTCTTAAACAGATAACACAAAACAAAAAAAAAAATTAGAAGAAATTAATCAATATGACCACACATGAAAGAGTTCAAACCTAAATGTCCAGAAACTTAACAGAGAAAACTAATCAAAATGGTAAGCTCATTAAAGAAAGATGATTCATAGGACACATTCACGTTGTCAATGTTCACATCTTAACAAAAAATTTATTTAGTGTAAAATAACTAAAAAAAAAAATTGAAGGGGGGTGTTGGCGCCCGAAGGCAAATGCATTTTAGAAAACAAAAAAAAAAAATTAGGAATTAAACAATAGGGCCACACATTAAAGAGTCAAACTAAAATGTCTAGAAGCATAAACAGGAAAAAACCATTCAAAATGATTAGTTCATTAAAGAAAGATCATTCATAGGACCATCAATAGAGGGGGGGACAAAAGGAGCAGTTTCTCCAGGTGGCAGGGACCAAATATGTAGGGGCGGCAAAAAAAGTCGATAAGGTCGTTTGTAATATGAGAAATGTAAATTATATAGAAGGATAAATATTAATTATTATTTTACGAATATACGATGTCGATTTTATTGTCTGAATATCTAAAATCGTAGAGAGAACGCGGTTTATGGACCTTGTTTTCGTAATACCTAGTACCTACGTACTAATCACGATTAATGATATCTAATTGAACTATTTTTAATATTATAACTATTCATCACTACATAATATTATGACATGTAATAGCCGCTGGGGCACCGAACTTCCAGAATTATACGACATTGCCACCTACCATTATATTGCAGTCCTGACTACTGAGACTATGTAGCTTGTTATTCGATTATAATATCTATTATATTCCTATCGATTTGTATCTTTACTATTTATTTATACAAGAAATAACGAAAGTTTTGAACTTGGTCAATTTTTAAGATAATGTTAGTGTTATATAATATTTAAAATTTTAGACATAGTACTTATACCTATTTCCTTAGTCGTTTATCATTAGAATAATTCATAGGTATTGGTACCATATAAGAGACATGAGTTTGAAATTAATAATGAAACGTAGACATATTGTGTATGTAATAATGTATTAATTTGTATAAATTGTATCTGGTTCATGTGTTTAAATATATTGTAAAATACAATACCTGCCTAAGTGTAGCATGAGTAGATAACTAATGAGTAGATAAGCATATAGTTTTTTTTGTAAGTAGGTATATTGTATAATGTTTGTTAGAGCGTAGCGATAAATTTTTTTTTTGGTTATTTAGTTGTAAAAAAAAGGCGTATACTGAATTAGGGGCGTCATATTTATGTTTGCTTCAACATAAATTGTCCCTTGATACAGCCCTGTGACACTAACTCGTGTACACAATTTGAAGCACATATAAGCGATCAACGAGTCTCTGACGTTTTTATTGATACATACCAATTCGCATACATAAATATGAGACATTTCTCTTCTCACATCTATCAGAGTCAGATACTTGTCATCAATATGTGCTCAAAATTATCGGGATGTGGACCCATTCATAGTATATGATTCAAAGTTGACACAATAAGACTGTTATCACAACTTGAAAGTATGATTTTATGTAGATTGTAAAAGTAATAAGTAGCTATTAATGATTTAATACATATTTAATTAATGATTTATCAGCATGTTTACTCCCGTCCTGCAAGTAGGTATCAATTTCAGCAGATCTTAATTAAATTTTTAAATGTAATCTTTAATCTTTGTTAGTTATAATATTAGAGTGATTAATATTTTTTAAAACTATTGAAGCCTATAATGATAACTACTGAACCGGCTACTGAATGAAAAAGTGATATCTTTCACACTTGTAAGACACACTTGTAGGCAACATATGCAGATGAATGGTTTTTTTTTAAAAAAACAATTTTAATGATTTTTTTTAGCTTCATGTTTTTAAAAATAATCGGATAATGTCGAGATTTGGAGCAACTTTAGATCGTATTCAATTAATTTTATTTTGTACTTATTAGTTATTGAAACATAATATGGAGAGTAGTTCTTTTGGTCATCCAGTGTCCACAAATATTTCAATTCATAATATGAAATCCCAGCCATGTCCCCCATACTCTGATTTTAAAAGCCCAGGCCACATTAGCGCAACTAGGGGGGGGCTAATTATAATAGCCCCCCCCCCCAAAATAAATTATTTAATTGATTTCTAAAATATTAATAAACCTTTAAAAATTTAGCTGTATTTCTACCTTTGAGGCGAATTAATACGTACTTACATAGGCGTAATCTGGGGGGGCAAGGGTGGGCAACTGCCCCCCCCAGATATTTCATTGAGGGGGCAATAGTGTCTTTTTGCCCCCCCTGTCATAAGTTTAATTTAAATTTTTATTTGGGGCCAAATTTTCCAAAATATTTAAAAATGATAAGGATGTTTAAACCATACTAGTGATCCAGCAGTAACGCCGATGTAAGAAAAAAAATTGTAAATTACTTATGCCCGCATTGCAAAGACCTAACCTCAGGTCTATGCCGCATTGCCAAAGTAAAAAGAGTAAGAGTGGTAACCGCCGTAAAACACTGTTATCATTTTTCAGACAGTGCTTATCATTATATTGTTTTATTTTGGATTTTGGAAGAATTGTTCTAAGTTCTAATGTTGTCGAATTAGTTGTTTGATTTGATAATTGATATACAAATATTGAAATAATTAATAAGTATACAATTGTTATTTAATATTTGTTATTGTGTTTTTAATTTTTACAAATATGAAAAGAAAAACCATTGGTGACTTTTTTATAAAAGTATCAGGTAATAATGGTAAGTCAAAATGTCAAGTTATTATTACTTTATCATTTTTTATTTGTGTTATAAACATTTTTTTTAGATCAGACCAATCAAACAAGTCACAAGTGTACCAATAGCCACTACATCAGTTTCTCAATAAATAAATAATATTTTAGAAGGTATTCAATATAATTAAATTATATAAATTATAAATTAAATAATATTATGCCTAATATTATATTATCTTGTTTTTAGATCATACCAGTCAGAAAAATACATTGACAGAAGTATCAAATTCTCAAGGAATTAACAATATTTTATTAGGTAGGTACCTTGGTAATATTTGATATTAATTTATGTTATTCAAAAGTGTATTATTTTAACATTTAAATATTTATGAATTTTATGGATGTTTGGTACAGTTAAAAATAATACTAATAATCTCAGATAATTTGATGTTTTTGTTTATTAGTTAGTCCCAAAAACTCTATGTTTGTGTATTGTGTTAATTGTTGTCTATGATTTATGTGTTAATTAATTATAATTATTCATTAATCATTGATCAAATAAATCAAGTTAATAAAGTAAGTTAATACAAATTAAAAACAATTAATTATATAGGTATATTGTATATTATATAAATATTTATATAACAGTTAATAATATATTAATTAGTTTTGCATGTAAATTAATTACTAAGGATATATAGAAAGTAGATTGTTGCTTATTTATTATTATTTTAAATTTAATAATTTTAACATTATAAATATTCAATTAATATTATACATTACTAACCTCAGAAACAAGAATTATCTTATTATATTATTATTATTATTATTATTATTGTTATTTTAAATAGATGGTAATCGTATGGCTAATAATATACCAGTGCGTGATCCTGCTAGTAAAACATCAGCAGCATTTACATTATTTATTGAAAATTATGGTCCTTACCAACTAATAGATGTTGAATTTATCAAGATAAATGGTAGATCATTTAGAACTGAATGGTATAGCCAATTCCCATGGATTGAGTTCAGTGAGCATTTACAAGCAGCTTTTTGTTTCAATTGTAGAGTATTTCCATCGAAAAATGCAGAAAAGACTTTCACTAATGTTGGTTTTAAAAATTGGAAGAAAGGAATAGAGAAATTTACTCAACACCAAAAATGTAATGTACACAAAGAGTCTACATGCAAATTGTCAAGTTATACGTTTTCTAAAAAGAATGGATCAGTGATTTCTGAATTGAATTTAGTACATAAGAGTTCTGTATCTCAGAACCGAGAATATATTAGATGTCTATTAAAAACCTTTTTGTTTAGTGCAAGACAAGGTATAGCCCCCCCTAAGATTTTGTGCTAGTTGCGCCACTGCCAAAGTCTATGCAAAAAGTAAATTTAAGAAATATTTGTAAATCAAGGCACAGTCTCTCTTTTGTATAAATATTTGTGATTTCATTAATGTTCAGTATTGTGTATAGTTAGATTGGGAAAACATATGACAATACCGTTTAGACAACACTGTGACTATAACAATCATGCTTTTATAAAAGTTTATGATGTAGGTACCTTCTATTTTTTGATTTAATCTTCTTTTTTTTCTCTGGTACTTTGGTGGACCACTTTAACTACGGTTCCTCGACCTACAGAGGCAACCTTGAGGCATTTTCTTTTAGGAAATTAATTAAATCCTCAATCGTACTCTTAATTTAAGAGTTTGTAACTATACAATCATAATATAATATGAGTATAGTACATTTCGTAATATTTTTTTTATAATTTACTGTTATATTAATTTTGTATTTCTAATGTAATATGTGTTGATATTTATGGACAGCACTTGCACCATGGCCCCTCGATATACCTAATGAGGCGACCAGGCCCATCTCTTTTAGATAAATTATTAAATATTTGCTGATATTTATGGACGGCACTTGCACCATGGCCCCTCGATATAGTAATGAGGCGACCAGGCCCATCTCTTTTAGATAAATTATTAAATAGGTAGGTACCTACTCAATCAAGTCTTCCAATTTACATTTTACATTTATATTTTGTAGATAATTTGGGATAATTTGAAGAAAAATTTGAAATTAAAGAGAGACTGTGTTAAGTAACAAAATATGTGGTGTGACTTGTACATTTGAACACTTGTTATAATGTATTATATTAAACTTTAGTTAATTTTTAATAATGTACTATAATAAACATTTGAACTATTATAAAAAAAAGCTGTTATATGCCCTATATATAAAGCAGGCGATGAAAGAGAATTACGCATAATTATAGACCAATTTCTTTAATTTCTTCCATAGCTAAAGTTATTGAAAAATGTGCTAAGATACAACTAAATCGGTTCACCTTTAATAACAAAACTATATAAGTGATAAACAATTTGGATTTAGGGACAATATGGGTTGCCAAGAAGCGATTTCTTATTTTTCGAAGTTAATCTATGCATCTTTAGACAAAGGTAAAAGATGTTTAGGTATATTTTTAGACATAGCTAAAGCTTTTGATTCAATAGAGCACAACTTACTTCTAAAAAAGTTGAAAACAGTATTAGGTAACAATATCTTATGGTTGTGGTTTAAATCATATCTTTCAAATAGATCTCAAACAACAAGAATTAACGGTGAAACAAGTGACCCGTGTACAGTAAAATATGGTATACCGCAAGGGACAGTGTTAGGTCCGTTAGGTTAGGTCAAAGAATGCTAATAAGAGTCCTAATGAAAAATTATTATATTACTAAAAACATCAATACTAACGATTTATTTGTTAAATTGAAAATATGTACTTTAGAAGAATTGTATGAACAATTATCAATCATTAAAGTGTTTACTAATAAAACTGATTACGAATATAATAATATATATAAAACAAGAGGAGAGGATAAAGGTAGTTTAAGATTAATTAAACAAAATACCACATTAATGAAAAATTACTATATAAATAAAGTTATTAAATTGTTTAACAAACTTCCTACAGACATTAAACAAATACATAATAAAAATAAATTTAAATTAGCAATTATAAATATGTACATGAAATCGTCTGACTAGCGTAGTAATGTCTCTTTGTCTCTATAGATTTTATTTGATCTCTTTTATTATAGATATTAATAATAAGTTATTGTGTTTATTATGTTAAAAAATGTTTAGTTAATACTATACTATTAACTATGACATAGCACTATAGCAGTACATTTTATAATATTTCTTTTGTTATATATATTGCCAACAATTTATTATGTTTAATTTATGTTTATAAAAATTTAATTATATGATGCTGTTTAACAGTCCTTATATATTATACTATTAAGATTTTTTTGTAAAAGACTCCCTACTTCCGCCACAAGCTTTGCTTACAGGGAGTAGGTATCAACTTAATATGTGAATATGTAAATATTATGTGATAATATGTGCCAATGTAGTATGTTGTAAGTTGAAATAAATAAAAATAAATAAACATTTTTAAATAAATTATTACAATAAAAGTATTTTATAGAGAAACCTGGGTAAGACGAGGACTAGACGTAAGATGGGACATCGTTGTATCTCAAAAACTATTGATTGTTGGGAAAATTTTTTTTTACAAAAAATGTGCTATGCTGGTCACACTTTAATAATATTATTTGATATCAACAAATAATTTAAGTGATACGGTGCACCTGCGTATTCAATATAACGGCCATAGGGTATAGGCGATGTAAAATTTTGCAGACATCAAATAGTGAATAAGTAAGTAAATAATTGTCTATTCTTAATATTACTCCTATATAATTTTCAGAAAATATTATTAGTTTTCGATTAATGAAAATTTGGTAGAGTTCATTCTGATTGTAAGTTTAATAGAAACGTTAAGTTAAATTATTACTGTTTGAGGTAAGACGCACGGGAAAAATGCAATGGGGCAAGATGAAGACATGTCCCATCTCATCTCAATTCATTTTTTCAAATATTATAATAATTTAATACATTTAATTTAATTATTCTATTATATTTAATAATCATGCTCTTGAACAAATTTAAGCCATTTAAATTATATAGCTAACTACATTTATGATATTATATTATATTAACATAAATAATAGGTATAATATTTAAATTTATTATTATTTTAAAGCAAGTTTTACAATTTATTATTTGTATTTTAATGAATTTTCAAATAATTTAGTTTTTAGAAATGTCACGTTCAAGAGTCAGAGTTTCTAAACGCCAAAATTGGGATTCAGAAAATATGAGGAAGGCTGTGAAAGAAGTAATTGAAAAACGCATGACATTTCGTAATGCCTGTATTGAATTTAATGTACCTACCTAAAAGCACTCTAGAAAGAAAGATTAGATACAATCTTCCAATATTATTTACTTATCTATATTTTATTTAGTATACCTACTTACCTATATGTAAATTAAATGTTATTTAGATTAAACAAAAGAACTTAGATCCTAGTTATGACACTGGGAACAAAGTGGCATTAGGACCAATATCTAAAGTGTTATCAACTGCTGAAGAACCTGAGCTATTATCCTATCTTCAACTTATGGGGGTGCGTTTATTTGGACTAACGTCAAAAGATTTACGAAAGATTGCTTATCAGCTATATATGTTTTGGATTATTTAGATCTATATATAAACTAAGTTCAGACCCGTAGTTTTTTGGTTATAAGTATTAATAGTTTATATGATCAGACTGATCAGAGTATTGGAAACAAATTTTTTCAGAATCTACTAGAATGTATTAGTTAAATTAAACTATATAAGTATGTGGAATACAGTACCTAACCTTCTATGATAATTTGTTATGAATATATTGTAAGTAAAAGATCAAATTTAGCACTTTTAAGGTACTCAATACATTTTCCTAATATTTTAACAGAAATTATGGAGCTAAAAGTATAGAAATACCTATATTATGTTCAGTGAGGCACGGGGCGCACTAAAATACGGTCCATTATAGTTCATAGTTTTGTTTCATTTATAATAATAATGCTTTTTAATATACTTTTTCATAAATTAATATTTAATCAAGTTGGTTTTAATTATTTGTCATAGGCGTGCGCACGGGTAGGGCTGATTGGGCTTTAGCCCTACCTGAGCTTTTTTATACGTGGGTGGGTTGGTACCTTATGAAGACATGACTAAAAGTAGGTATATAGCCTTTTTAGATTTTAAACGTTTGTGTTTACCCGAGAGACATACAGGGCGATTTATTTTAAATTAAACACTCATTATTTCAAAAAGTGTGATTGTATTTTAAAATATTTTTTTACATAGTTTTGAGTCGCTTACAAAACAACTTTGTTATTAAAAAATTATATTTTAAAATATTTTTATCCTTCTAATTTTTTTGACAACATAGAGTTTGAATTTCATATGCCAAAGTAGAATATTTTTCTAAGTATTTCGATACATAAAAATCTAATTTAGTGCGAGTAGTCTATGCGTTATAAGTATTTAAAGTTTAGATGAGCCGAGTTGAGTGGTACGGGGTTACCCCGCAAAATGTATGTCCACTACTCAGCTCAACTAAATTTTAATATTTATATCTCTAAAGTTGATTTAAAATGAATAATGTTAATTGACAATTTTTAATATTATATATTATATTATATTGAACGTTTTTGAATAAATTGTTTTATTGGATTATATTTGATTAAAATTTAAATCAATATGGATGAATTTTGTATGTTTGAAATAATGAAAATTGATTGCTTACATTTTCCAGTAACCAACCAAAGGGTCACTTAAAAGTTTTTAGTCAAATGTGAAAATGTCTAATTTTTATCTTGTGTGACCATGACAAGGGGGTGGGTGATCAGATTTAATTTAGCCTTACCTGACCCAGAGGTCTGAGCACGCCTATGTTATTTGTTTGAACTATTAGTATGTGTTTTTCTGGGACATCACTATTATCACAACACCGTTGCCAATATGCTTAAAATGTTTTTATATTTTAGGTTCATTCGTTAAAAAACTAAATAGGTACCTACCTACCTACCAAGTGTATAATAAAGACATTTTTTTTGGTATACAAATTTTAATTATTATTTATTAATTTAAACAGTTTTTAATAAACGCGTTTTCATTCAGTATTTTTTCGAATTTTAAGTGCATATTTTTGAATACTTCAGTGCATATTTTAAATCATATTTTGCTTGTTTTTAGTGCATACATGTGTAATATTTAAGACTATTTTTAATGAATTAAATTCACAGCCCTGCTAATTACTTTTACTTACAATCATACCTACCACAGTTAATGTTAAATTGTCAACAATCAACTGGTTCTTCAACTTGATAACACTTATAAGGGATGTCAGATTTTTAGTGCACCATTTATTTCTCTCTCTGACCCACACACAATCATATTTACGTTTAACAGAATCAACCAGAGCCGGTTCAAGGACTTAATTTCGTACAGGCATAAATATATATTTTTATAAGTAATTTATAGTTGATAGGCCAACCTTAACTCCCAAACACAAATATTTTTTTTGCTTTACTGTTCAAAATTGAATACCAAAAAAATTTAGATTTTCTTTACTTTTTTAATAAAATAGAATTTGTTTATGTTGAATAATATATTATATAATTGTAAAAAATCTTATAATCTTATATTATTAAATTATTCTTGTATATAATTTAAATATTATTAAAAACGAAAATTAGTTACTCATATGATTAGTGACTATATAACGAAAACTGATAAGTTTAAAAAATGTTAATGAACTATTTTCTTTTTCGACTAATAATGGTCGCCTTACCCGTACGCTAGAGATCACTGGGTTAGTGTTGTTACTTTTAATATTACATTGAATTAACCTATTATCAAACTTGAATATTTTAACCCTTTCACTGTTGAATTAATTTTTTCCTGGGATAACATTTTAGTTTTCATTTATTTTTTTAGTATTGCATATATTGTTATACTTTAAGTATTAATAATGAATATATAGATATTTTTATTTTTTAATAGATTAATTATAATTTTTTTTCTTTAGATTTGTCTAATCGTTTATAATCATTTTTAAATTGTAATTATTTAGACGATCATAAGTCATAACTTATATAATAATTAAAATATCATCAAGTAACCAACGTAACGACGTATGTAATCTTCTTAACTTAATATTTTTAATCTAACATTAAAAGTAACAACTTCGTTTTGGTTCTGTTATTCGTACATTAGGTATGCTACGTGTGGATCAAAGATGGAAAGCAAATAATGCGCTGACCACAGATATACAGGGCCGTATTAAGGCCCCCCCAGCCCCCCCCCCTTGTTGCGCTTATGTGGCCTGGGCTTTTAAAATAGAGTATGGGGGACAGCCGACAGGGCTGGGATTTCATATTATGAATTGAAATATTTCACTGGATGACCAAAAAGACTACCCTCCATATCATGTTTCAATAACTAACAAAATAAAATTAATTGAATACGTTCTAAAGTTGCTCCACAGCTCGACATTATCCGAGTATTTTTAAAAAACATGAACCTAAAAAAAAATCATTAAAATTGTTTTTTTAAAAAAAACCTTTCATCTGCATGTGTTGCCTACAAGTCTGTCTTACAAGTGTGAAAGATATCACTTTTTCATTCAGTAACCCGTTCAGTAGTTATCATTATAGGCATCAAAAGTTTTAAAAATATTAATCACTCTAATATTAAAACTAACAAAGATAAAAAAGATTACATTAAAAAATTTAATTAAGATCCGGTGAAATTGATACCTACTTACAAGACGGGAGAATACATGCTGATAAATCATTAATTAAATGTGTATTAATAATCATTAATAGCTACTTATTACTTTTACAATCTACATCCAATCATACTTCCAAGTTGTGATCACAGTCTTATTGTGTCAACTTTGCATCAAATACTATGAATGGGTCCACATCCAGATAATTTTGAGCATATATTGATGACGAGTCTCTGGCTCTGATAGATGTGAGAAGAGAAATGTCTTATATTTATCGATGCGAATTGGTATGTATCAATAAAAACGTCAGAGACTCGTTGATTGCTTATATGTGCTTCAAATTGTTTACACAAGTTAGTGGCACAGGGCTGTATCAAGGGACAATTTATGGGGAAGCAAACATAAATATGACGCCCCTAATTCAGTATACACCTTTTTTTTACAACTAAATAACCAAAAAAAAATTTATCGCTACGCTCTAACAAACATTATACAATATACTTACAAAAAAACTATATGCGTATCTACTCATTAGTTATCTACTCATGCTACACTTAGGCAGGTATTGTATTTTACAATATATTTAAACACATGAACCAGATACAATTTATACAAATTAATAAATTATTACATACACAATATGTCTACGTTTCATTATTAATTTCAAATTCATGTCTCTTATATGGTATATACTATACCTATACCTATGAATTACTGTAATGATAAACAACTAAGGAAGTAGGTACTATGTCTAAAATTTTAAATATTATATAACACTAACATTATCCTAAAAATTGACCAAGTTCAAAACTTTCGTTATTTCTTGTATAAACAAATAGTATAGATACAAATAGATAGGAATATAATAGATAATATTATATTCGAATAACAAGCTACATAGTCTCGGTAGTCAGTACTGCAATATAATGGTAGGTGGCAATATCGTATAATTCGGGCAGTTCGGTGCCCCGGCGGCTATTACTTGTCAATATATTAAGTGAACAGTGATAATATTAAAAAAAAGTTCGATTAGTAAGTAGGTACTAGGTTATTACGAAAACAAGGTCCACAAACAGCGTTCTCTTAAAATAAGTAGACCTAATAGTTCTAATATTAGATTCCATTACGATTTTAGATATTCCGACAATTGACATCGCAAATTCGAAAAAAATAAATATTTTATTTTTATTATATTACAAACGACTTTTTTTTGCCACCCTTCATTATTTGGCCGTCCCTGACTTCGATGACAAAAAGGAGACGGCTATCTAGTTGTTGTATATATCTATGGTTAAAAGTTGTAGGCAATAATATATCCCCTGATCAATTAAGAAAAATAAAAATAAATATACTGAAAAATAAGAAAATACACACCCGCGTCCGTGGTGAATCAAAATCTGCCATAAAACTTGGTCTTCGAAACACTGCAACGTCCTCACATTTCAGTCTGCTTATGATATATTTTATTCCCAGCTAACAAATCTTCACTGACGAATTAAATACCATTTCTGAAATAACACGCAGATGCAGTAAAATGTTCAACAATATTCTTACGACCTAAGCGTCACGGATATTATATTTTATATGTATAATGTTTAATTTGTATTACACCTACCTAACTATTATGTGTTAGCAAGCCCAGATTAAGGATCAATTGGGACCCGAAACACTATACACTTAGTGGGCCCCCTTTCAACTTTAACTTCAAAATAATTGTATTATTACATATTAACGACTTAATATTATTGTATAATTTTTTACTATGCAAAAAATATACAGAGTGAATATTACGTCATAGTACCTACCAGTGGCGTATTTACGATTTTGGCGCCCCTTTTTTTCTCAGTTTCCTTTTATTCATTATCACAAAAAACTTTTAAGCAACCTTTAATTTAAAATTTACTTTAACCGGTATTAAATTCAATACCGACTCGAAAAAAATTGGATACCTGTATAATAATTAAAAACCGAAAATATAATTTAAAAAACGGTATTTTTTTTTGAAAATCTTTGTATCTTGACATTTTTGAAAGTTAACTTTACACAAGCGATCGGACGCTCCAGCGATTCAAAAAAATTAATAAACTAAGAATGAACGTTAATAGTCCAGGTCTTGAAACCGATTTTAGAAACCGGTACAAACCTTTTAAAAACTGAAACCGATGACAAAATCAAAAACAAAATCGGAAAAAATTGGAAATCGGTATTAAATCCAAAACCAAAACCCAAACAAATTGGAAACCAGTGTATAAATCGAAACCTAAACAGAAATCTTTTTCAATCGGTTTCAAGCCATTTAAAAGTGATAATTGATAACCCAAAAGTATATTTTGACCTTATTGCATTTATGCTTCCACTAATTTAGAGAACACTTTTATTTTAAAATTAACAATTCCTAACCCCGGGCTTGTGTGTTAGCTTGTATTTTAGAGTGGACTACTGGAGCAATGAATATTTTGATTTTACAATGATTTGTATATGATTCTCGTATAACGATTTCCTTATTTTGTTGTTATTCAACAATTATTAACCGTTGGTATTTAAAATGTCCATCAAATGTTTAAACTATCATAATATACATTATAATAATGTTCAAAATATTTCGACTCGTTTTCAGTGATTTATAGACATTTGAAATATGAAATGTTTTTAGTTCTGTATTCTATGAATTTTATTCGTTGGGTCAAAAAGCTTAAAAATAATACAAAGTTAATCGTAAGTTGATATAATAGCAGTTAAAAAATATTAGAAATATACAGGCACGTTTTTTTTAAGGGCATTTAAAATTCAAATTTCTACAAAATTCATCATATTAATCTTGACAATTTTCAAAATATTTGAAGTCAGATATTCATACAACAATTTCTTATTTGTTTATCTATAATATGAAAATGTATTAAAAGTTTCCTCATGAGTAGTATTATAATAGCAGTTGAGAAACAATAAAGATCCATATAAGATCCATTTTTTAAGAAATTAAAGTTCAATTTTTAACAAAATTTATCAAATTGATAGTTTACAAATTACTATGTATAGTAGTAAAATTTATAAAATGTTCAACTTTTATTGCTAAGGATTGAAAATGTAAAACAAGAATTCTCAAAAATTGGTTATAGTTAGTGTTCATACTCTAACAAAAAAAAAAAACTAAATAATCTATTAAAAACACAGTTAATATTTACAGACATTATAAGTTAAAATTTGGACGAAATTACTTATTAAAACAAAGAATAACGATTTTAGTTATTTTGTTGTAATTTAAAAATAGTAGGTGTTCGTGGATTTATAAAACTTTTAAGGCCGTTCTTACAATAACCCGTATAATCCTGCAGGTAATAAAATCTGTTATTAGTCGGTTAGCGTTAACCGACACTTTACCGGACATTGTAAGAACGGCCCTCAGAGTATATTATTATAATTTATATACACGAATACACGATGACACTTTTAAATGTAATTTTTTGGGCAAAAATGACTATAAACTACTGCTGTACTAATACTTAATAATCTGTAGGCAATGTGGTTATGATCATAAAAAATTATTCCACTCAAATTTAAAATACTTTATGTTTTATTATTTTTTTATAGCGAAATATGATTTATTTTTTACCATATATTTTAGAAAAAATGAAAGTATAATTAAGCCCCGAAAGAATATGAAAAAAAAACTTACTTTAATAGTTTAATTATCGACTCTTTCGGCGAAATCCGTGATGCGTGTGACGCCGATGACGAAACGCTCCAGAGAATACAAAACTTAAAATATTGTGATTTTTGAAAATTAAAATTATAAGGAACGCAGTAAGTTTTTTGCTCATATCTGCTTTGCTTGTTGAAATTTTGGAATTTTTAATGACGATTGTGTCTGCTGCAATGATTGAGATTTGCCATGGAATTTAAATGAATAATGGTAGATATTATACCAGGTACGTCAATATGATGAATCCACGGATATCATATAATGCAACTTTTTATATCAAACCGTTCCGTGTTAAGGAAAAATTATTTGTTCGTTGAAATTTGATATGACAATAAATCAAAATAGTTTTTAATTTTGAATTTGAATTATAATAATAGGTATCAAATATGATATATTATTTGAATTATTATTTTTGTTTATTAATTTAATTATTTATTAATATGGTGAATAGATATCTGCAGAAGTACAAGCATATTTCTATAAAAGCTTCTTGTATTTTATAAATCATTAAATAAAAATGTGATTACTGGATTGTAGGTAACATAAAGGTATAGGTACTCAGTAAATTCATCAAATGTACAGTATCGGCTATAATACCAACTAGATTCTAAAATTTCAAATCTAACATTTTCTACGAATACCGCTGATCACAAAATTATTAATTATTATTCAATATTATGAAAATTTTAAATGTATCGGGGACCTATAATTTGTATTTTAGATTCTGAGTGGAACGATGAATATTTTGATTTTACTAAGATGTGTATTTAATTTTTAATTTTTTTTTTATTATTTCTTTGTTGTGTTTGATGTGTACACGATAAGTAGGTAGTCAAATTCGACCTTCGTTTTCTATGCATAATATATTATAGGTACTCTGTACGTAATCAATGATCATATTGTTTATTTTTAAGTTTCTTTGTATCCAGTAAATAATAATATAGGAAATTGTATTTTAAAATAATAATTTTTTGTTTGTATTAAATACTTTCACCATAATAGGGAACTAAAATTGTCATTTATCGTTAAAATAATACATTTTGTGAATAAATGTATTATAAATTATATTTTTAATAAATGTTACATTAAAATTTAAAAAATTCGAAAATTCAAATATTGGCACTACAGTTTCCAGCTTCTACTACAACTTTACGTTATATTATGTTTTTAATTATTAAAATGCCTAAAATGTAAACGTAAATCCCAAAATAATATGAAAACAAACTTACGCTGAAACGTCGACTCTTCCGGTGAAACCTAGCTAGAATGCAAACGTCCAGTACGAGAAGCCACCGAAGAAACAGCTATCCTTCATCCGTCTTCATCTCCGAAACTCAATCTTCCGAACTGTAACTTGAAACTATCGAAATATTTCATGAAAATTACCTGAACATAACGAAATGTGCGAATTCGTGTTAAAACTTACATTATAATATACATTATAATATTATATAATATTATGGTATACTGCTTAACGAACTATCTGTATAAATTGATGGCTTATTATTTTTTTTTTCACTAAAATTATTAGAATTGTTAATAGTCGCAGACGAATATCGACAATTGGCAATTGCCATAGATGATATAAAATATATATTTTAATATGATAAATCCATAGAACTTCTACACTCAACACACATACACGGTCTATTGATACACCGTGTACGTGTTCTTTTACAGAAATCTTTGTGTTCTGCAATGTATTCTTGTTTTCTATTTCAGTTATTTATCGCATACTATAAATTTAACCAAACTAATTAGTCTACAAGTTTATAGACATGACAAATGACAAATATATACTATAAATAGAGTATATTATTATAATTTATATACACGAATACACTATGACAATTTTAAATGTAATTTTTTGGGCAAAAATGACTATAACCTACTTTTTTAAATCAAATTTACAGTATCGACTATAATACCAACTACCTATATTCTAAAATTCCAAGTCTATCATTTTCTCCGAATACTGCTAAATAAGAAATTATAATAATAATGATATATGTTAATTTTAAATTTATCGGATATTATATTTTAGATTTTAGATTCTGAGCGGATCGATGACTGAATTAATTTTACAACGATGTGTTCTTCAATTTTTAAATTTTTAAAATGATTTTTTCTTGTGGTCTGTGTGAACAATTAGTATTCATAATAACTAATAAGGAATCAATTTTCATATATAATATTATATTATAGGCACTCAGAATGTAATCATATATTTGTTTTTAGTTTAGTTGTAGGTATTTAGTAAATAATAATAGGTATATGAAATTGTGTTTTCGAATAATAATTTATTGTTTGCATTAGTAGCTACACCATAACAGGGAACTAAAATGTTGTACAATTTTTATTTGGTAGGTGTAGATAGTGTATAAATGATTTACAAATGTAGTTTTGATGTTTAAAGGATGTTGTGAGATCAATTTATGAGATCCTTGCATTTAATTGTTAGGATTTTTGTATACGAATAATTATTTTATAGAAGATTTTTACATATATATAAGTCAATCAGAAATTATTTACACTGAATGTTGATGGTAAAAAGCTATTAAAATATCTATTATTTGTATTTATTTGTTAATAATAATTAAGACTTAAATATTAGCAGTAATCTTGTTCCTTTCACAAAATGTTTTTTAATTACTCTCAATTTGATTTACATTTATATGTTTGGCATTTATCCCAAAGTGATCTCTGAATAATCATTCAATGATGAATTTAATAGTTACATTCCCGGTTACATTAATTATTGGATTATAAATTAGAATAAACTACAGTTTCCAGCTTCTACTACAACATTATTTTATATTATTTTAATTTTTAAAATGCAGTCTGCACTTTGTTCCGGTGATTTTACACGTAATATAATAAAATTGATACTAGTGATTTGTACCCGATTGTTTAATTCAATTATTTACAAGATTTCAATAAAAAAATATCTATGAAGTATAAACATCCGCATTTCTATTAACTATAAATTCTTAATTGTATGAGCCATACATATTACATATATTTTTCGAAAAAATTATTTAATGTCTCACGGGTTGATCTAACAACTGACTGCTACGACAACTGTGCAATTTTTTTAAGCATAATCCGTTTTGATAACATCCAGAAAAGAGTTTGTCTTAAGACTGTCTGTCTTGATAACAACTAATTTAATTTAAAGTGTATTCTTATATTATATGATAATGGAAAATAATAATTATAGTAAAATATATAATTGCAAAACATTTAATATCTAGCCATATAGGGTATAAACTACACTAAAAAATTTGTGAGTATGCTAATAAAATACAAGAGGTTTATAATGTATTTATGTATATAAAATATAAAGATTGATAACATTATATTGTTTTAAATACTTCACTCAAAACCTAAGGTGATACCCGGCTTATAGTATACCTATGCAAAAAGGCACTTATTAAACTTGGAGTAGTGAAACGAAAACGGACTTTGGACTGTTCGGTCTCGCGTATTTTATACATGGCGCTTTTAGGATTAAACTTATAAAATATGCTTCTACGTCACCCAGTTAACAGATTGTCCGGGGCAATAAATATTTAATTTAAGTCTTAAAGTAAATGTAAAATACTAAAATAGCAATAATATGAAAACAAACTTACGCGTAAACATCGACTCTTCCGGTGAAATCTAGCTAGAGTGCCGCCGTCGCCGAAAAAACGGCTATCTTCCATCCATCATCATCTTGCTCATAACAAACTGTCCGTATATATTGATCGCTTATTATTTTTTTTTCACTGAAATTATTAGAATTGTTAATCGTCGCCAACGAATGTCGACAATTGACGATTGCCATAGATATTATTATAAAATATATTATTTACTATGATAAATCCATAGAACTTATATACTATACTAATTACCTAAACGGTCTTTGGTAAATCGTACGTATTTTTACAGAAATTTTTGTGATCAGCAATGTACTTATTCTGATTTTCTATTTCATTCATAGTTCGCATGCCAAATGTAACTATACGAAACTGGTCCGCAAATGTATAGACATTCTATTAAATTACAATGTGAATTATTATAAGTCTTCTTTGTGGTACCTACTTTCCAAAAACTCGACTTCCGGGATTTAAATTTAAAAAAATGTGATTTAGGTAACCTATTGGCTATTGATCTATTATAAAATAGAAACTGAACCTATACCAATAATATCACTATATAAAATAATAAAATGTGATAATTTGAAGAAAATTTCTTAAAACCTCTAAGATATTTTAGATTCTGAGTGGAACGATGAATGAATTGATTTTACAATGATGTGTGTTTTATTATTTTTTTATTGATTTTTTTTTTTTTTTTTGGGTCTGTGTACACGATAAGTAGTCGAAATAATGCTTCGAACATAGAATTCAAATTTAACACCATCTATTACAGTGACCCACTTGTAACCTACTGTACAGCAGATCGATATCTACTTACCCACTTTTTAAACTCACCATTCAATGGTGACCATTGTAGGTATAGCTATAGCTCAGATTTCTAGCTTGGTCTGCTATACATCGAGAACATATAGAATAGTATGCAACGTCTACTACTTCCAAGCCCTAGATATAACAGAACCAATGTTATTTCCCATTATAATTTATAAACTTATAACTTATAAGTTTTAGGCAGTTAAAGCCACGAAGTCTAGAATCGTCTAGTTTGCTATGCACAGAACTTATTACAACCTATGTTAATTGATGTCTGATAACATTCTTACGTACACTCATATACTATATTATACATAATAATAATATATAATAGGTAGGTACCATATCATGTATAGGTTGTATGTATATAAATATTTCGTAATGATAATTAATGTGTGTAGGTACATCGCTGTGTATGATGAATCATTACCTTCATAACTTTATATTATGTATAACAGGAACAAGTGACGCCAGTGAGGGGGTGTCACTACACCTGCAACCTGCAACATCCCCCTGGCTATGCGCCTGTAATGGGCAATATACCTATATTATAGACATACACAAACGCCAAATATACGTATACCTAGTTGGATCTTACTGTTTATATATTTAATAATAGTACTATAATAATTTAATTATATATTTATAATTTATAATAATAATAATTTATTTATATATATATTTATAATTTATAATAATAATTCAACGAAAAAAAAGAAATCTATAAAGATATACATAAATAAGTAGTAAATATTATGATAGATGATAAAATATAAAAAAAAAAATCATAATTTCATTTTTTTACCGAACGGATCAAAATGTCCCTTTGAAAAAAACGTGGATTAAAAAGTCCCCGGAGGTTATTTTGATCCGGCGGGGACAACTTGATCCGCTCTTAAAATTACATTATTTGATAAAACGGATCAAAATGTCTCCAAGGAAAAAAGGATCAAATTGTCCCCGGAGGACAATTTGATCCGGTGGGGACAATTTGATCCCCTTAGAACAATTTATTTTTCAAGAAAACGGATCAAAATATCCCCCAAAGGATCAATTTATCCCCAGCGGATCAAAATGTCCCGATACCAATAAATTGTATAAGTACGCATGGCCATTCACCACCTTGAACTAAATCCAGATTTCATGACCTATCTATTATATCATGCCACCTTTACTTATTACTACTTATTACGCCTTAATGCCTTATTAGGACTTAATTATTAATTATTATTACCACGGGTTAAGCGGCTGCTTAGATGTAAAAACACTAAATAATTAATATATTTTGTATATTTATTTATTTATTTATTTATTGCAATATAAATTACAAATATTTAATTAATGTTATACTTGTTTCTTGTATACTTTCTTTAAGCTAGTGCTTGTGTTGTGTAGCCTTGGATGTGTAGTTCTTATTTTTAAGTTTATAATAATAATTTTTAAGTTTATAATACTAGGTTGTTCTAATACAAGTCTAACATCGAAAATAAATTAATAATATTAAGAGGATAAGAAAAAAAAAATAATAGGATATATTATTATTTATTATTATACACAACATTTCTGCATCCTTATATATTAATTAAAGGTAAATTAATAATTAAAGAGTTAGAAAACTTAACGATCGATTATTAGAAAATGACATCATTTAAATACATTGTTATGACTTATGAGTAAAAATCATATTTTGGTTTATGTAACTCAAGAAATTCCTCCCCAGAAAAGTAAGTGCATTTTAGTAAATTAAATGATGTTGAAAAAAAGTAACTTCGTAATACATTAAGTATTCGATATTATTTTACGTTAAGCTTAGGTATCTCTTAATGTTAATGGTGACGATCTTACTTATCTTTCTGAAGATATCTCAGTACTCTTCGGATAAGGAAATAAGTCATAAGACATAGGAACGAACAGTGGCGTATTTACGGGGGTGGTCCAGGGGTACTGGACCCCCCCCAGAATCTCTCCAAAAAAAAAAAATGTATTAGATATTTGCAAACCCCGATATTTATGTAAGCCCACGCAGACAAGGTTTTTTCCCGTGAACAAAATATTTATATGAAATATTAGTTTAAAATTAGCCAACGACCGAACGTTCAAAAACCCGTGTAACTAAACTTATCCTTGTATTGTAGTATTACACTTTATAAAATACCCATATTAGATAAACATCAATAATTCTCAAAAAAGTCAAAACATTCTTATCGCAAGAAATTGACGACGCACATCATTCTCCAATAAACTATTTCTATAGGACAGTATAGCTGGTAGCTATTATTTATCTATTTGAATTTTTGCTTTGTAAACACGGCAATTGTCGTAGAATCATTTACTAATATTACTTCATGTTTGTATTTTGTTACCGAACGACGGAGTCGGCTACGAGTGCAGCATGTATTTGAATATTATTTCTTCAATAAAATATATTAGATCTATTACTTATGTAAGTACAAATTAAATATACACCTAGTAAATTATGTAGTAAATAATAATAATAGCTCATTGATCCGATGTGAGCAGTAAAGAATTTATTATTTTTTATAATAACATAAAACATTAATGCAGTGCTGTAACTAGGCTACTTGAGGTCTGTGTGCAAAACCAAAATATTGAGGCCCCTTATTATCTTTTTCAATACACACCTCAAAAACTTTTTTTGCAATTTTTAAAGTCAGCAGGCAAAAATTCGGGCTTAAACAAAAAAAAATTTAAATTTAAATTTAAAATAATCTATAATTTTAAAATAATTTCTCAAGGCTATAAATAACTCAAAAAAGTAAAAATTTCCAAAATGTAATTTATTGAAAATATTAATATAAATATTTGGTGAAAACTTCAATGGTCTACGGACTACGGTTGTTCGTTTTCGAGTTATACCAAAAAATAACATTTTTGTTTTAGGTAAAAATGACAATTTTTTTTTTTTTGACACTATAATATTTAAAACTAAAAATTTCGGTTTCGATCTAAAAAAGTACCAACTAGATTCACTTTTCTAACAGAAAAAATGCTGATCTCGAAATTCGAAATATTTTTACTACCCAATGTTGATGACCAACAGAAATGAAAAAAATTATACACATCTTGTAAAATCAGTACATTTGTTCGTTCCTCTCAAAATCTAAAAACAGTGATCACGACTCCAGGCAATATAAAAAAAAAAATGAAATAACATTGGTTTCGTTTCCAAATCAATAATAAATAATTTATATATTTTAATAATTTTATATTAGTTTAATATTAGTCTTTAGATCTTTTGAGGCCCTTCGATATATATATGAGGCCCGAGGCCTGTGTGCGGTGCACACTTTGCACACCCGGTTTTTACGGCACTGCATTAATGTAATTTTTGGAGTCTACTGGCCGACAATTAGTATTCATTTAGAACCATGTTTACCTACTTAGTATTTATTTTCTGTGCAGAGGTTAGCAGAGTGATATGGACGACTGTCGTCATAAAGTCATATTATTTCTACAATTTAAACCTTTCATTATTTTTACGTGTTAACACGAAGTTGACAACATAATATTATTAAACGGCTATCGAAATAATATTAATTGTCAACGTGTACTGAGAATAATTATTGTCTCTCATTTGTGATAGGTGTAAATACAGATTTGCCAAAACCTAACATTTCATAATTATTTAATAAATGCTATCAAATTTATTTTTTTTATAGTTGTATAATTTATAATTTATTTGTATCCATTTATTGTTTGGAAATTGGAATTGGAATAAATATGTCTTCAAATAAAAAAATAAAACTTTGTAAAAAAAAAGACACTTGGATTTTGTACTTGAAAATTATAAAATATAATAAAACAACTATTTTTTATTCTTATAATCTATTAAAAACTATTTCTATAAATCAGTACCTATATCTATATTATGTTGGAATTATTGGACCACCCCCAGAAAAAAATTGAAAATACGCCACTGGGAACGAAAACAAAAGATTCTGCATGATTAAATTTAAATATAATAGTAGGTAGTTACGTATATTTTGCTGTAACGTGAATTTTGTGTTTATTAAATAATATGTAGATATCTTGATTGGAAATGAATTCAATTTCTCTCAGAGTGAAATTGGACCAAAATAACAAGACATGTAGCACCAGCAGCAATAGCCTACATAACAAATAATTAAATGTTCTATAAAACAGTAAATGTTATATAATTAGTATATACCATATATATTATAATGCAGTAATGAAGTATTCATTTTTAGTATTTATATTTAGAGTATTTACGTACAAAACAATTACTATAATATAATTACTAAATTACTTGTTGATTATAATTTAAATTGAAGAAATATATTGCAGTTTTTTTGACAAGTCACTTACAGATTTTATAACTTGTGTATTCAACGTGAAGAAATCGTACGCATTAAATTCTATTGTGGAACTATATATTTGATTTATGAATAACTGTAACTGAAATAAAAAATTTAAATAACAACAATGTATAATATAATATACCTTAAATCTTAATAATACAGTTATAATAATATGTTAACAGGTTGTTTATCTGTATTTCAGCCAGTGCAAAAATAATCATCTTAGGTTCTGATTTTTATTTTTTATTTCTAATTCAGGTAAACCAAAAAATACTAGAAATTTTATTAATTGTATAACAAATATTTCAATCGCTTTTCAAAACCATAATTTTCAAATATTAATTTAAAGAAAAGTTAATGACGCATTGACGCCTGACAAAACCTATGAAACCCCAGCTGTTTCAGGGACGTTCGGAGAGGGGGCACCACCTGAGAAAATTGTTTTAATAATTTGGACTTACATCAAATAAATAATAAAATATACAAGTATATAGTATATTGCACCTAGTGAGCAATTTATCTGTGAGTGTCCCTGAGATGTATGCCTGTATGTATATATAGGTAATAGTATACAAATGATACAAAAAAAAAATTGTGGAATAAATAATTTATTTTTATTTCCTTCTTTATTATTAGATTTGAGAGGACACTGCACCCAAGGTTCATTAAATAGATTATACTATAATTTTATTATAATCTATAAACCTTGCTTTGCACCCACATGTGTTGCTTATTAGTAAGTATAGCATATAGATATAGGTAACTATAGTATTAGGTACCTCTTCTTTGGTACTACTATCCATACTTCCGTTATTGGTATCCGTGATAAGTGACTTCGCTTCGAGTGCCTGCACATAATAATTGTATAAAGGAATTAAGTTTTAAGATATTATATAAGGTAATACCTACATCTACCTATATCGTAAACATATATTACATGTTACAAGTTACAAGTGTTGTACATAATATAATATATCGAAAAAGAGAAAGATAGAGAGATTATATTAGCAGTATGTACCTGTTTCGTCGTGAAGTGCGCCATCAATATGATCAATAACAGCCTCAGCATGTATTGTAGCAGCCAACAGTAGACCAGCAGTCCCACCGAGAGTTGTAGAACATTTCGTAATAAATATCGAACAAGGCCATGAGCCACAGATAGCACACCGACAGTCCCATGTGCACGCCGAACAGGTTGTTGAGCGCATCAATCGACAATCGGATCAGCTAGTGTTTGATTCTGAGCAACTCGACCGTGTTGGCCGTCGGGTGGCTCATGAACCGTGGACGATAAAAGTCTTTGTCGTACACGACGGCAGACCGCGACGGCGACGGCGACGACGAGCCCGCGGACGACATAAACGGGTACTCGGAGCGGTTGAGGTTTTCGTCCTTCAGCCTCTTCAGATCGTCGTTGATGCCGTGAAACTTGGTGTAGACCTTGAAACACTGCACGACAAACTGCGTCTCGATGCAGCACATGCTCAGGTTCTGGACGTACATGAACAGCTGGTAGGCGAACAGCGACGCATCCGAGTTGGGCTCGTAGCGGCACAAGTAGTACATGCAGATCGTGTTGGTCGGCAAGATGACGGCCAGACACGTGGTGACCACGGCCAGCGAAAACGCCCTGTGCCGCCGGAGTTCCGTGGCCGACGGTGGCCAGTACGCCTCGAACGCTCTGATGGTCGCTTGGTACCTGGACATGTTCGGCTTACATCCGTACACGACCGCGATCCGGGAGAAGAACACGGCGGACGTCAACACCCTGTCGTACACGGCCGTCAGCGTCGACGAAAATGTGGAGCACCAGTGATCCAATTTGCATATGACCTGCGACGCGTTCACGAAATTGTATAATATGCACGTGGCTATCAGCAGTGCGGAGTACTCGTTTTGAAACTTGTTGTACGACAGATCCATGGTGAACACTCCGCACAGTCTCCAAAACGCCCGGATCAGCCACATCGCGTAGGTACCTATAAAACCTATATTATAATATATTTTAGTATATTATAATAATATATTATATTTACTGCAACTATAACATACTTAGAAGCGTCTGCTGCAGCCCCGAAACCTAAATAATAATATATTACCAATATAAAACGATTTGGTTTACCTATTATATAACTAGTGATTACCCCATCGACGTTACGGTCAGTATTGTAAATTTGTAATGGTTGTGCAGTGTAAGCAGCGAAACATAATTATAAAGACACACCTAACCCGATGTTTGTATAGATATAATATATTATATTATACCTATGTCATACAGGCTATATTATTGTTTTCGTTTTTGACCGTCGTTTGAAACACTCGACTGTAGTTGTATATATGTCGTAGGCCGTATGGAAAATTAGATTTTTTGCAAAAAGACTAGGCTCTTTGCAATGGGGTAGCCCGTTTGCGAATTACTTATTATTTTTCCAAACAGCCTGCTGTTTTTAAGGCTCATTGCATACAGACTAACAGCAGTTAGGCCTTTTAAGAATTACAATCATAATAACAATAAATATTATATGGTAATTTATTACTGATTATACTTATTACATAATTTAAATTATATTATTTTAAGGGTTATTGATAATAACACACTTCTTAATTTATTACTTGTACAGTTATTGACTATTGAATTACTAGTTTTATTACCTATATTATATTACTAACAAAAAAAAATATAATATTATATAATGTTAACATCGTATCTGGTACTTCGTCAAGAAATTCTGCATCGGTTGTCTGTAGAACATTTCTGCTTAACCACGTATTTATAATTCCAAATCTTGTACCAATTTGGTAAACGTTATTTTTTTTGTTGACAACTTTACCAATTATATTTTGTGTGTCTAATGGTCCACGATCTACCTTTGGAATATTAACTAAAACATAATTTCCAACTTCAATTACAACTAATTTCTTATCACTAGCTTGTATAATTTTTTTTGCAGCTTTTTTTTGTCCTTCAAAAGCTTCTACTCTTTCTTTCTGAATTTTTTTTTCTTTTACACATGTGTCGCACAAAGATTCTTTGTTTATGATAGACACTTTAGAATTGCAATTTTTACAGTCGTATATATTATTATCCTTTTCATTAATTTGTTCGTTATCTTTTTCACTATCTTCTGCTTCTTCGTCACTATCTACTTCATCACTTACTTCAGTATTAACTAACTCATTTAAATCTTCTTCTGTTGTAATCGACTGTAAGATATCATTAGGTAAATTTTTGCTAGAAAGTCCTATTTTTGGTTCACTTCCAAATAATGCTTTATAAGGGCTTCTGTTAATTATTCGATGTTTTGAGCAATTTTTTTGCCATTGTACAAAATAACACCCCATTCCCCAATCAGTGCTTTGATTGTCTATCATCCATGCCCTCAACATGTTTTCTACGTCTTGATTACAACGCTCTACACTCCCTTGAGATTGCGGGTATCGAGGCCTTCCATGAATAATTTTACACTCAGGCCACAGGTTTGTCATTTCCTCTACTACAGTTGCGGTAAATTCTCGACCATTATCGCTCTGTAATATATAAGGAGCTCCAAATTGTAAAAATATCTTAAGAAGCTCTAATGCTACTTCTGAAGCTCTCTTTGATTGTAATGGACGTAAATGACAATATTTTGTAGCGTGGTCTTGGTAGTTTAAAAGCCATTTAAAACTACCACTTGGTGTCGATTGAAAATCAATCAAATCAACTTGCCCACGAACATTAAAATCTTTGGATAATATAGGTTTTACAACAATGTTTTTGTGCTGCTGAGATTTTTTTAAATTACAAACATTGCACAACTTACAAAATATCAAAACAATAGGTTTTGGAATATAATATTTATCTTTTAGAGCATACATCATTTTATCACGACCTCCGTGTCCAATATTTTTGTGAATCGTATTTAAAATTTCAAAAAAATTCTCACGTGCTACTAATTGAACAATTGGCTCATCATGATTTTTTCTTTTTTTTACCAAATATTTTGAATCACCTACTTCCATAATATCATATTTTTTAATCAATCTATATTGCTTACTATTTTTTTTGGTTCCTGGTATTTTAGAAGCTGCTATTTCAGAAACAGCATCGGATATTGTAGCTATTGTCCATGGTTGTTTAACTGCGTTCGTTTTATTTTTATAATAATTAGTAACTTCATTGTTAAATTTGTTCACTACTGTTACATTTTCCATATTATGCACTCGTAAGTATTAACGCACTCGATGAAATACACTGGGTTTACTAACGTATAGTTGGTACTGTAGTATGTACCTAC
Source organism: Macrosiphum euphorbiae (assembly GCA_949089665.1). Classification (NCBI taxonomy): domain Eukaryota; kingdom Metazoa; phylum Arthropoda; class Insecta; order Hemiptera; family Aphididae; genus Macrosiphum; species Macrosiphum euphorbiae. The sequence continues at coordinate 180,542 of CARXXK010001749.1, forward strand.
CTACTACAGTATGTTGACAAAAATAGGTACAATGAAATGTATAATCTAATCTACTGATTAGTCATTATCTTGTAGATTCCATCAACTATTAGGTATACGTCGTCAATCCGTATCTTTAAAATAGTCGGTTGTAATGTAGTATACTAATGTAGGTAAAAACCAAAAATTTGAAATCTATACGATTGATATGATTTTATAAATACGCTATTGCGATACAGTTTATGAGTAGGAACTAGGAAGTTATGTTTTAGACTTTAGTCAATATTAAAAAAGTAGATCGTGGACCATTAGATATACAAAATACCTAGGTACCGTATATAATTATTCAATTTACATGTTACATATTATAATGTACTGGGTTATTATCAATAACCCTTAAAATAATATAATTTAAATTATGTAATAAGTATAATCAGTAATAAATTACCATATAATATTTATTGTTATTATGATTGTAATTCTTAAAAGGCCTAACTGCTGTTAGTCTGTATGCAATGAGCCTTAAAAACAGCAGGCTGTTTGGAAAAATAATAAGTAATTCGCAAACGGGCTACCCCATTGCAAAGAGCCTAGTCTTTTTGCAAAAAATCTAATTTTCCATACGGCCTACGACATATACACATAACACATCGACACATCGTACATTCTGTGAATACTTCAAGTACGTCGACGATTAAATTGACGAGTATATAATAACAATTTTTTCTCTGCTTTTTAATGTATACTTGAGAAAAACACTTTTCTTACTAGTTATAAGAAGTGATAATAAGAATATAATGTACACAGGACACTGAACAACGTGTACTAATGAGGGAAAATGTACGTGGGTATGTATGCACAGTTATTCCATACCTATATAGCTAAATATTTATTTTTTCTCTTGTTTATATATTATTAACTGTACGTCATGGTAAATAGTAAGTTGGCATGTTGAGAAATTAATTGTAAAACCACTGCCTAGATTAATTGTGAAAACCAAAATGGACGAATTAAACGTTTTTGCTTTTGCTTTTGCTTTTGCAGTCGAATTTATCAAAGCACAAAGTAACTTTTAATTGTAACTTGTAACTATTATAAAAAGTTACAGGAAAATATGTTACTAGTTATAAGTTGCAAGTTACAAAATTAAGTAGTAACCGAGTTACGTAACTTGTTATACATGCCCAACCCGGGAAAAAAGTGGGAAGTGGGATTTGTTTGTTTTGTTTCAATTTTTCATTTGTTTATTAGCCTAAAAATGTCTTATTCCTCTTATATTAGGGATTTTCACCTCTAACGCGAGTAAAAACCCAATAATTTTTGATTGTTGAAATTATTTTTTTTAAGTTACCTACTAGAAAATTGTATATTCTTACGGTATTTTTAGGAAAGGGCCCAATTAATTTTAGGGTTCAGATTTTTATCAGTTTTAAAAGGAAAAGTTTGACGTACATATTAGTATACACGCCTATATATCTATATTTCAGTATTTACCATTTATTTATACCCAGTGGTCGGGAGTAGTATCCTAATGGTAGCGACACTACGAGTTACAACAGTTGGAGCGTGCTACTATTTATTTGTAGAGAATACAATTGAGTAGCTCAGTGGCGTTGCCATAGGGGGATGGGGGGCAATGGGAAATGCCATTTACCGTATTATTTTGGGCGTTGAACGTTTGGCCACATCGACCAAAAGCACGTTTGGGTACAAATAGCTAGACCCAGCGTTTGCCGTTTGTACACATATAGAATGAAAGGTAGGTACACGTGACTACGAATATACTACAATCTTTATTAAGCCTGCATCATCAATATAATATATGACTGTACAGAATTCTTTATTCATCCAATCAGTCAATAAGTATCTTAGTTAAATATTTGGCAGTTTGTTTGATTCATTTTTTTATACTTAACAGACGAATCATGAATGTGAATATTACTGACATTACCCAAACGTATTGGTACTCAGACGTGATATTAGTTTGAAACTTTTTTTTGGTGACGTCTGAAAAAGTTTGAACCCAAACGTGTGTAGTGTGTATATCCGATCGTTCTCCCAATTCCCATGTAAAAAATATCGTTTTGTGGCCGAACGTGTCACAATAATAATCAGTATAAAACTGTTGAAAAATTGCCATAGGGGCGTTCTTTATAATTTATTTGACATTGAAAATATTTATGTTATCATTTTTTTCAGCGATGAATGTACCTATTGATTTTACAATGACATTGTGTGTGTTTTTTTTTAGTCGGTCAATTACGCTCATCACCTTTTGGAACACTAAAAATGCTTCAATTCTATCTACAAATATATTTAAATGTATAAAAAGCATAATATAAATAACTAAATAAGACTATAAGTGTATAGAACAATAAAATATTTTATTTTCGTTTTCACCATTTTGGGCCTTTTGAATTTTTTTAAATATTTGATATTTTTTCCTTTAATTTAAACATGTCAGAACTTGAAGTAACTTAAATTGATAAATAAAATGTAGTTTACTACATTTAAACAATAGCGACATAGCGTTGAAGCTTAATAATAGCATAAAAAACATTTTAAAAAAGTAGCAGTAGTGAGCTGCTTTTTTGGGAAGTATAGGTATGTATAAAAAATACACAGTTATAATTTATATGATATAGTGAATGACACGATTTAGTTCTTAAATCATGAAGGTTAATAGTTATACTTGCCTACTTGGTCTAAAATCAGTTTAATCATGAAGGATGAAATATTGAAATTGTATAGGTACCCATAACCATCCATTATTCGGTAGCATGGTAGCCTGTACCATTTTCTATAGAATATGTACTAATAATTAAAAAAAAATTGTAAATCTCCGAAGAATCAAATACTAAAGGTTGATACTAATAAAATAATATCTTTCCAAGTTATAGTAGTAAACATAATATATATATTGTCTAAAAATTAAAATCTATATTATTTATTACATCTTGCTCGTTTGCATAAACCATTAACCAAACGAGTATATTTTTAAGTTTTCACAATTATAATTGAGTATGCAAAATTTTAATATAATCAATTTTTTCCAGAGTGAATTGGCACTAAAATAACTAAATATGTGGCACCAGCAGCTATAGCCTATAAAACACAAACAGATCATATAAATTTAAAAAAATACATTCCTCGTTTATATCATAAATTAAAAGTATACTTACTGAAGTGATGAGACGTGTATTCAAAGTAAATAAATCACAAGCAGTGAACTCAATGCAACGACTAGATATTTGAGCGTAGAATAGCTGAAGCTATAGAAGGTTAATTGGTTATCATTAATAAAAATTGACAATGAAAAATAATTATATTATGTTTTTACAATATGTACCCTCACCTCTTCCTGTGTACTAGTATCCAAATACCTATTGTTTATATTAGTTATTAATGTTTTTGCATTAACCGCCTAGAATAAAATAATTAATTCATAAGTTATGGGTAGTGGTAGACGGTATAGTAGTGATTATCTAACATAAAAATAAACTAAAGGTTTCAATTTTGGTTTAGGTACACAGGCACAACTAGGGTGCTTGGTCTCCCCCCCCAAATATTTCCATAGCCCTCCCGGATAAAAAATAATGAATCTCCAACTTTCTTGTTTGGTACCGCAGAATGGGGTATAACTTTGATGCCCATGCATTTTTATTCACCAGAGTACCATCATGAATTTTTTTTCATAAAATGAGGTTACTTTGACACACATTAAGAAATATAGGTATCAAAGTTTCCCACTATATTGTGTAACTTTGATAGCATATTAAAAAGATTGATATCTAAAAAACGTTAAAATATTGATCATAACTAGCTGTAACTAATATTTAATTTTGAGAGTTATTGAATCAAGTGGGGTAAGAGCCTAACGGGGCTCTAATCGGGTTATAAAAAATACAATCTTTCAATTTTAAAGTTGATTTCATGAAGATTACGAAGTTTAATAGTAATCGAATGTTGTACAATAATGGTTAGGTACACTTTAGGATATTAAACATAGCAGTTATCACTATCCAAAAAGCTAATCAGTTATTTACTCGTATTTTTTTAAAATAATTCAATGGTCTAGTTAACCCGCCTAAATTGCTCAAAATAATTTCAAATTAGGTAAATAAATGTTATTTTATATTTATAATACTATTTCATTTATGAATTATGCTAATTGTATGATACAAATGAGTATTAGCCGATTATGCACTTCCCCCGAATAAAGTTCGACACGGGGAATGTGCGACATGATTTATGGGGCAAGTACAACATGTCTTATTTTGTTAAATAGTTAAAAAGATTTTATAAACATTGTTTGTGACTAAAATATTTATGAGTTACAAATATTCATCTTTAAATATGTAAATAGTTGACAATTAAACTTTAAATATGTGTTAACATTATATCAATCAAAACTTATATGTATTAACTATAAATGAAAAAAGGTGCTCTGCTGTACGGTAGGTTACAGGTGGGTCACTGTATAATGGAAAGTATTAATTTTGAATTCAATGATATAATATCATTGTATAAGAAAAACGATTCTAAGCGGAGACTGTATGTCAATCTAGGTATAAGACATAATATTATATACTTATCATCTATGCTATTAAAAAAAAAAATTGACCAATAATAGGTACCTATAATAAATTCCAAATTAATCATATCACAATATCCATTAGGTACATATATAACGCGTTATACATCAACAACAAACCCTGATACTATCATAGATATATAATAGTGTACTTTAGAAGTTTCAAGTACCCACGTGGCCACATGTATAGAAAATGCAAATATAAACAATCAGTGAAAATTTCATGTATCTACGATCATTGGTTTAAAGTTACACCAAAAACCAAATTCAATTTTGTGAAAAATTGATTTTGCGTAAAAATTCCGGTTTTTCCTTAATTTTTCTTTTGTTTTTCTTGGCGCTTTTGAAAATCACTGTGAATTTTAAATGTTGACGTTTGACCTCCCCAATGGACCAACGATATTCACTCTCCAATCGAACAAGATATTGGAGTTGAAAATTGAAGCATTATTTCGACTACTTATCGTGTAGGTACACAGACACAAAAAAAAACACACATCATTGTAAAATCAATACATTCATCGTTCCTCTCAGAATCTAAAATCCTGATGTTCCGTCAAATCTGTTAAAAAATTGAATTCTTTCAACGGAATTTCTTTGAAGATTTTTATTAGTTTATAGCACTTGCTCCGGGCCAAGGAATAGCTTGTATAAAACTGTACTAAAAGTACCGATTTTCCACTTACCACCTAAGGTGCGACACTTTTTTTTTGAATAATTTTTTTTCAACTAAAAAATTATCAAAACACTTTTTTGAATACAAATTTGAATTCCTGTTACGTCCATTAATGGACGATAAAAAAACTATGTTCCACGTAAGAATACAGTAAGATGGTGTGTTCCATTAAACTGAGATTTTGCAGAACCACTTCGCTGTTACCCCACCTGATCTTACTACAGAAGTTATCCATAAAATAAAAAGTAAAATTGTTATAAAACAGTAAAAAATTATCAAAGTTACCCCATTTTACGGTGTTTACTAATACTCTAACATAACCTACTTACCTACTATGCAAGTTGTAGTACAATGACGTTACTTGATTCAAATTAATTAAATTAATTTTTCATATTAGTGAGTGAATTATTATGCAGTCAAATATATGGTTTTAGGGCCAGTTGCACCGTCTATGATTTAACTATGATTAAGCTTAATCAGCTAATAACAGATATTTAAACGGGCAAATTCGGCCGATTAAACTCTGATTAACCATAATCATAGACTGTACAACTAGCCCTTACTCTTCATACGACTACTAAGTTTAATTTAATTTTTATATTTAGATTTCAATTGTTTTTCATAATTTGAGTGATTTGACACACAAATCACAAAAACTAGTAGGTATTGAAGGCCTAATCTTTTTTTTTCTTTTTCGTAAGTTTTAGACCGAGGTCCACGCAGTTATAATATGTTCCGAACTCAAATGTATCTCATCCTTCATTAATCATTATTCATTATTAATCAACCGCGACAGTGTGACCTATCGGCTATCCATCATATTAAAATATTTACAGACCTATTATTTAGGTAAAAACAAGTCTTACTTTACCTGATTTGTCGTTACATTTGAGAGGATAGCAGGGCCGCATTTAGGGGGGGGGCACTGGGTACAACTGCCCCGGGCGCCAAAATTTTGTGGACAGAAATGTCTTTACTTATGATTTTTTAAAATTGTATACTTTAAATTATTTTTATAACAGTATTATATAATATTATCTAGTATAATAGTATTGTATATATTATTATAGTATAATAATTATGCTGTTTGAAATTTATTATTTAAACAATCAATGTATTTATAGCAATATAGCTACAGCGATCGATAATTATTAATATACCTAGTTCCCAAATTTGTTGTGATTATGTCAACAGACATCAGTTATTTATAATAATACGGGCAATACCAATACGGAGTATTGATTTTATATTACATAGTTTTGTACTTATGATTAAAATAAAGGAAGTTCCAAAACAATGATCTTGAATATTATTCTATATTATAAACATCATTCATTTAAATAGGTAATATAATTTAATTATTTGCTATTAAATTTTGTGTTTATTATTATCATTATTTTTTGTAATTTCTACAAAATTAAGTAAGTAAGAATCAATTAAACTATATAGGTATATAGAGATTCAAAAATAATTAATGTTTAATAACTGGTAAGTTGACAAGTTGTTATGAAACAAATTTATGCAGGTCACTTTTTTGTCACTAAAGGTTATAAATAAATTCAGTCACTTTTTTTAAATAGCTTAAACCACTACCAGCCCTGTATACATATAGTTACATTAATTTTATAAAATACTATATACAATAAAATATAAAATATTTATTTGCATAGTTTTATATAATTTTATTTTATTTATCCATGAAGTACCTACTTAAATATGTTTAAAAAAAAAACAACTTAATGATACTAAATTATTAGCAAGGTTTGAGTGACATAAATTCCAATATATCTTTGCGGAGGGATCAAGCAATTACTAAACAATATTTTTTTTAAAAAGCACTCTTAAACAAATATTCTTTTCTTCGCTCAAAATCTAAAGGGTAATGAGGATCTACCTCACATATTTTCCGTGGGAGGAGCAATTTTTTTTTCACCGGGGCTTTGGGGCGCCAATTTTTTTTTTGCACCGGGGCGCAAAATGTCTAAATGCGGCACTGGAGGATAGTAATTACACAGAACCTATACGAGTACTGCAATACACAAGCAAAGAATAACAGCATCGAACGAAATATTTTCTTATCCACGCGGTCATTAGCGAACGAATGGAACGCGCCGGTATATACGTCCAACAACACAAGAACGCTCAAGGAGAGTATCGACAGTCCCAAGTGATTGCCGAACAGATAGTTTATGTCGACTACGGCTTCGCGGGTTAACCAGTGTCTGATTTTCAAGATCTCGACGATGTTGGTCAACGGGTTCGCCTTGTCTCTCGGACAGTAAAAATCTTTGTCGTAAACGACGACACGCGATGAAGGTGCGGCATTCGACCACGGGTCATCCGCAGCTTTCCGGAGGAACGGAAATCTGCCGAGGTCGATGTGCTCGGTTTTCAACCTGTTTAGATCGTCGTTAATGTCTCGGAACGTGGCGTAGACCACGAAACACCGATTTGCGAAATCGTTTTCGATCAAGTACATACTGAAATTTTGTAAATAAAAGAAGAAGAAATGCGTCACCAACAGGGACCTGTCGGTTTGTTTGTAGTACATGTTGTACAGTTTTACGAAGTTCGTCGGCAGCATGAACGTTAGACGCACAGCGATACGGTCACGACAGAATACAATTTGTACCGGCTCCAAACGGCGGCGGTCATTGGCGAGTAGAATGAGTAGATGCTAAAACTCTCCAACGTCGTCCTGTACTTTTGATACTTGTTAAAATACGCGTTGTACAACACGATTCCTCTGGATATAACCGAAGCGATGGCCACTACCCTGGACTGCAATACCGTCAACGATGTCGACAACACGTCAGACCAGTCGTCCACCATGCACTGCTCGACCAGCGGCGCACTGATCAAGTTGAACACACACGTAATGATTATCACGATAGAAAATATAATTTGACATTTATCGGAAAAATGATATTGGAATATATTTTTTTTGTTACACGGAAAACATCGCAACCACAGTGGCATAGTCACGCGGTTGGCATACCTATATACCTAAAGCTTTATAATATATAGATTACCCTACATACTGTTATTATGGTTCAATGGTTCCAAGATACAAGATGTCAATGATGTCATACAATATACCAATCTACCCACGGCTCGATACGATGACGAGTACTATAAACTACAACAAAATATTAAAATCGTTATTCCTGAGATTAATTTTATACTATTTCCTACCATGAACCTAATCACCCGCGGTTCTATGATAAGTCGGTACTGACTCATAAGTTAATGATACATGTTAATAATTTATGATATTTATATAGATAATACCTACCTATTTTTTTTTATTCGTTGCTACGGTGATAAACAAATTGTTAGAAATTAAAATCCCATTTTAAGCGGTTTTTCAGTACTTTTTCCCATGGCATTAAATAACTATTGAGAAAATCGAAAAATGACCTCTCTAAAGTACCATCTTGGTCCAATTTGCTAAAAGATAAGGTACTATATGTTGAAATCAAAGCACTCCTTCTGGTAGACATTTTGTATACAGGATATAAAAAAAAAAAAAAAAAATAAAAAACGTGGGTAAGTGGGTGTCGCTCTGCTGTACAGTAGGTTACAAGTGGGTCACTGTATAATGGATTATATTAAATTTGAATTCAACGATATAATATCATTGTATAAGAAAAACGATTCTGAGCGGAGACGGTATGTCAGTCTAGGTATACGACATATTATATACATATCTATGGTACTAAACCAAAATTTGACCTATAATAGGTACCTATAATAAATTCCAAATTAATCATATCACAATATCCATTAGGTACTTATAACGCGTTATACATAAAAAAAAGTGATACTATCATAGATATATAATAGTACACTTTAGAAGTTTCAAGTACCCACGAATAATATTATTCAATCACAACAAAATAACTAAAATAGTTATTCTAGGTTTTTTTTAATGTAATTTAGTCCAAATTTGAATTTAAAATGTCTGTAAAAAATAACTGTGTTCATATATTTTTTAGATTTTTTGGTTACAGTATGAACTATTTATGAGAACATTTGTTTTAAATTTTCAATCCTTAGCTATAAAAACTGAACATTTTATAATTTATTAATTACGATGATTAATAATTTTCGAGATTTTGAAAAATTCTGTCAAAATTCGATGTTAAAATGCTTATAAAAAAAAATTGTGCCTATGTATTTTTAATATTTTTCAACTGATATTGTAATAATATATCAGGAGCCTTGTATTAAATTTTTACACTTTTTGGCCCAACAGATAAAACTTAATTGATATTTATAGAAAAAAAAAACTAAAAAAACTGAATATGTCCGTAAACGGCTCAAAAAGAGTCAAAATATTTTCAAAATTGTATGGTGTATAGGAAATGCTAATATAAACATTCAGTGAAATTTTCATGTATCTACAGTAATTCGTTTTTTAATTACAACAAAAAAAGGAAATTGCCACATGAGAAATCGAGTGAATATCCAATGTTGTAAAAATTTGAATTTCAAACGCTCATAAAAATTTAATTTGACTTTCCGGTAGAGATTTTTTTATTGATAAAGGTAGACAATCTTATGAGTAATCTTGTATTAGATTTTCAAATCTTAGATTTAAAAAGAAAAATTTTTCCGAATTCTTAACTCAAAATAATTTGCTAATTTTCGTGATTTTTCCATATTTTGTCAATTTTTGAACTTTAAATGCTTATAAAAAAAAATTGTGACTAAGGATTTTTAATATTTTTCATCTGCCTTTGAAACAATATATTAGGAGCCTTCTATTAAATTTTCAAGCTTTCGCAACCAACAAATAAAAGTTTATTGATATTTCTAGAAAAAAAACTAAAAAAAAAACGAAAAATGAAAATGTCCCTAAACTGTTCAAAATAAATCAAAATATTTTGAAAATGTTATCGTGTATATAAAATGCAAATATAAACAACCACTGAAAATTTCATGTATCTACGGTTATTTGTTTTAAAGTTACACCAAAAACCAAAATCGATTTTTTGGAAAACCGATTTTGCGTAAAAATTCCCGTTTTTCCTTAATTTTTATGTTGTTTTTCCCGGCGCTCTTGAAAACTACTGGGAAATTTAAATTTTGACCTCCCCAATGCACCAACGATATTCACTTTCCAATCGAACAAGATACTGAAGTCGAAAATCGAAGCATTATTTCGACTACTTATCGTGTACACAGACACAAAAAAAATAAATAAAAAAATAAAAAAAAAAAACACACATCATTGTAAAATCAATACATTCATCGTTTCACTCAGAATCTAAAAATAAACACCATTGTAAAACCACTAGCTTCCTTGCTCCGCTCAGAATCTAAAATAAACGCGTATAATCTATGCCAAGAATAATGTATTTAAATATATAGATAGGTATTAGCCTTTTCAATATATCAGTACCTACTTTAATACCTATTCAGTGGACTGTGAGTATTTGTGTTTACCTTTTACAATTGATACATAGTTTGTACCAATGTAGTTAAATACCAGATGATAACTATAATGTGTACAGACGTATAGGTACTGTTGTACCTTTAGTGGTTTTCAACCATTGTATGTAGACGACATAATATTTACCCAATTATTCTTGCAATATTTTTGAAAATAATATGTTCTATGCGAAAAATGGGTGGCTATGCCCCCTTAACTACCATTACTAAAAGTCTTCAATTAATTATTAATTTTTCAACGGCCCATAAGTTGAGAAACGCTGGTATGGTGGAATAGGAATATTGAATATAATTTAATCAGTTTAGTAGGTATTCAATAATTATTTCAAAAAATTTAATGTAATCTAACCAACCTATTGGCTATTGGCATCGAGTATAAATCGTATAAGTATATTGTATATTATATTATAATCAATGCTATTAGGTATGTTTAATGTCATAATGTACGTACGACTTACCTATACATTTCGATGGAATCGCATATGTTGTGGCCATATGAAAGTTCACTCAAAAACGATTGACAAGATTTTCTTTTAACCAGAGCACTGAAAAAATTGTTTTATATTTAACCGTTCTTAATTATGACACGACGCATGACCTACTTATAAACTTATATGTCGATACCTAGTGAATAGGTAGGTACTTAACTACTTAGTGCCTACTATTACAATATAGGTAATAAATTATCAGGTATAATATAAATAAAATATTATTATATAATATTATTCATATAGAGTTGGCATTTTTGATGGGCAATGAAGTGCACGGGATCAGCTAGTTATATAATATTCTTGCTAATACCAATTCCCTATGTAGACATATGTGGTTTTGTGTATACCTATTACCTATACACAATATGCTATATAGGTACTATAAATTTATACAGCCATATTGCGGGTTGAGAATGAAAAGGTTCTATGTCATAATATCCAATTGTTTAGCAGAGTGATTTTTAACTTTAAATACCCATTATCCAATATCTTTTTTCCAGGTTCTCTTATGAATATAACCATAATTTTAATGAATAAACTAATACAATTATTACCAGATACATTGTGAGTATTAAATATTAGACATCCACACATTTTATAAAAACCATAAAACTGGAAAAAGAGTGTATAAGAAGAAAAAAGTTCTCAGCATCTTTCCATTATTCCAACTAAATGATATGATATACAAAGGTAAAACTTTTTTTTTTTTAAATTCCATACAATATTTTTAAATCTCATCAGAGTAACTGACATCAATATTTATAAGGAAATTTGTTTTTACATTGTTTCAATGTTAAATCAAAAAAAAATATTAAAAATTTGAGCGAATAAATAATTAAATAACTAAAATGTACCTACCTACCTAATTTTATTATTTTAATCATATTGCAGATTGAGACAATGCATTATATTATTTATAATCCTGCTAATACTAAATCTTATAAGTAATACCTATCACATTATCGTTAACACGTCCTAACAAAATATTAAATACAAATTGGTGGCAATTTAAATTGATAATAAAGTAGGTAAATAGTTTTTTAATTCAAACTATAATAATATTAAGTCTATATTAGGTATATAATAAATACTTTTAGAAAAATACTGTACGATATTATTGTAATTTTTGTTTTTATTGTTTCATCGACGTGTATTATTTAAAACCTTTTAATACTAACCAACATTGAATAACGTGACGACAGAACATTTTCATACTTACGTAAACTTATCAGAATAAAAAAGTTCTATGGAACTATAACAATATAATAACGATTCAGTATTTATTCATGACATAGAACATTTTCATTTTCTGTTTCTCACTGAGTAGTTTTTCGAATAAAAAACAAATTTATGCGAAAAAAACGATTTTTTGAAAAAAAATGGACATAGAACATTTTTATTCTTCGCTCTTGATATATGTTATATGTTATCATAACTCAACTCATGAGCTTTTGTCGACGGTAACTTAGGTTATCAAACGGTACTATATAATTTATTATCCATATTATGGGTCGCTGTGAATTGTGTTCCATGCCCCATATTAAGGGGGCTGGAGCGTGATTAATTTTCGGTCGAAAACATAGCTCACGACTTCAATCACTACGCCCAATTTAATGTTCTGATATTAATTTTTGAAAGCAGATTTGAATAAAAGTGTAAAAGTATCAGTAAAAGTGTTAGACAATTTTATAAAATCAAATATTTACTTTGTTATAAAATTAATCTAATTTTAAGTAACCTATTAATTAACTTGTGTTGATTCCAGAATAAATAGCCATTTGTGGAATTATAGGACCTTCGCCAAAGTCATAATAATAATCTCAATAGACATACCAACTTCATCTTCAAAAGTGTAATCTATATGAGAAAAAATATTAAGATTTAATAGACTATAACATTTAATATATAAACCTAACATTACTTATCAAAAAAATTTAAAAAATATATAAATACAGTTTATTATTATTATTTTAAGTTTAAATTTGTACAAAATCACATATTAAATAATGAGAATAATGATTTTAGTTATATTGTTGTAATTTAAAATAATATTCATGGGGACTTGAAACTTCTCAAGTACCTATATTATTAAGTAAAAATATTGAAATATTATACCTAATAATGCAAATAATATTTATAATATTTAATTCAACTTAACGGCTGCTATCGTATTATTAATAATAACAATATAATTAATATAATATAATATAATATCCTAGACTGACAAATCATCGACGCTCAGAATCGCTTTTCTTATACAATGATATTATATCATTGAATTCAAATTTAGCACCATCCATTTCAGTCACCAATGTGTAACCTACTGTAATACAGCAAAGCGACACACACTTATCCGATTTTTAAAAATTTTATTTGATAAAATATTTTCACTAAGAAATTCTGTTGAAATAAAATCAGTGGACATGGTATAATATTATAATATGATTCACGTATAATTTGCTTTGTTGAGTCTAAAACTTACAAACGAAAAAGAACTTTATGGTCTGCAAAGAATTTTAATTGTAATATTAACATCTGTTAGCCGGCGCTACGAATATGCAATTTTGCTACATTGACGTGTAGGTGGCACCTCTGCTCTGTATTATCGCTGGTCTTTAAACGCATTTGATATACGAACAGTAGCTGGGTACAATTATTTGCGGGTATACGAGTAAAGGGGTATAAAAGTGTGTCAAATTTTGTTTGGGATTTGAGAATGGGTATAATTTAAGGACTGTTAATCGTTTTTACTCCCTGAATTTATAACGACCATGTGACGGGGCTGAGAATAGTTAATAAAACTTATTGATAATAACAGTAATTTGAAATTATTTAAAGGATGATAGCTTTATACTTATTTAAATTCAACATTGTCCTAACTCCTAATACTATATCTATAACTATAATTATATCTATATCTATAACTATAACTATAATTATAACTACTATATTATTACTATTATTATTATTTATCTAATTTTATTCAACATCCACATGGTTACTAAAATCCTATTTCTATGTCACCAACCACTATAACACCAACTACCGACATCGACAGGATACACTATTCATTGACTTCCATTCAAACCTGTCCAAGATTCTTCACAATATATATATATATTTACTAGTATTTAAAAGGTAGTGGCCAGGGTTGCTTATACCAGCGAGTGCAGTGCATGGTGCCATGGTGGGTATAAGTGGGTAAATGGGTTAATGTGTTTATGTGTATTGTGTATAGTGTTACTGTGTGAAGTTTCTGGTAGTATAAAATATGTTGCTGTATAATAATATTAAATAAAAAAACTATTTAGGTGCTATATATAGCATATATTTAGATGCTATACTTGTAAGTATACTCTAATAAGTGTAAATCTATAGCACCTACCTACTTATATATTATTTTATATGCTACTACAAAAAAATACTAAACAAATATAATATTATATAGTAATATATAAGTGCATGTATTTACAAAATACAGAAAATTGTATTAAGTACTTACTTGGTTTATACTGTTTATGGGTACCAAATTGGCTGAGTTTAAATAATATCTTACTATCACGTGCTCTCATTAACTTTTCCATATTGCCCAATAGCTATGAAACATCAAGGTATACGTACAATACTATTTTGGATCCATGTTCTGATAAATAATAGCTTTTGTTCATTTAAAATTGCATTATTTCATTGTTGATGTGTGCACCTATAATATGTATCTAAATATTTAAATATTGAAAATAAAAAGAACAATTCATTTTCAACAAACTTAAAGAAAGTAAGGAAAGTTAAGAATAATTTTGGAAAACTTAAACAAATTACAAATTAAAACGGCAATCGGAAAAATGTAATATTATTCAAATGAAAGTTAAAACTGTTACGTATAATATAATTTAAATGTTTTTCTTGACGAAATTGAAATATAAACATTGACAAGAAGTAAACAATTTTCTTGTATCAGTATCGATTATAAGGAAATTAATAACAGACATTGGCCGGCATATTATTTTTTATAATATAAAATATAAATAAATAATAATTATTTATAAACTTTTATATTATTATGTTTGTAGCCTATTCAAGATAAGAATTAATACTAATAGTAGGTATAATAGCCTTACATTATAGACAGGGCTAGTAAGTATAGTGATGTATATGTTCATAAAAATGTTATAGTTTATACTAAAAAGTTCTTATCAAATATATTCCTTGATATTATAATATGGTTATAAGTTATAGTATATTTAACCTAAATAGCTGTATTTAAACTGTATTACCATTTACATATTTTAATATTATACCATTAAACATAATATAGGAAATCCAAAATACAAATAAATTTATCTCGGCAACAAATGTGCATTTTTAATTATATTATTAAAAAAAAATGTATTTTTACTTCAAGTGTAAATGTTAAGGGTTGTAACGTTCGAAATTATACATCAATACAGTGCTGGCCAAGTTATAATGTTGCCTCCTCTAGATCAGTGTCATGACGATAACACCGCCGCACTACATCGGTAACCTCCCTCCGCCGCATCGCCGATGAACAATACCCGACGCGAGAGCAAAGGTTGCATAAGAAACCTCGCAATTAAAACTAGTGAATATTGGCCAATGTTTTTTTTTTCTCGTCACTTTTTCGTGTCACCGTTCCCAACACGCACACACGCGGAATCAGCTCCGCGTGATTTTTTTCCGTCTATATTATTGTACACCAACAATATGGAGTAAACTACCGCGGATCATTTCCGGTGCGCCCGTGGCGGGTATAGCCAAGATGGGCCGGAGTACGTGAATACAAAAAATAAAAAATATAAAACTCAAAAAGATATTGTCACACCTTGGCCGGTATTCACTATTTTCATTGCATGTACAATACTTAAATATCAGACTATATTCTATTATATTATTTTTTATTACAATCATTGTAATATATATATGTGTGGTAGCCCGAGGCGTACCGCAGCCGTAGGATACGGTATATAAGTAAAAAAAATAAAAAAATAAAAATATAGAAATAAGTAATTGATAATAGTCAATTACTTATACTTATGCCAAATACCTAATTTATACCTAATTATACCTAATTTCATCGATTTTATACATACGAGATAGAGCATCGACATTTGTGTTTAATTTACCCATTTTGTAAACTATTTCATAATTATATTGTTCGATACGCCATCTTGCTAACCTAGATAAAGGATCCTTTAAATTAAATAACCATGACAACGGTCTATGGTCTGTAAGTATTGTAAATTTCCTACCATACAAATACGGTCGAAATGTTTTTACGCCAAATATAATCGCTAAACATTCTAGTTACGTTGCTGAATAATTACATTCTGCCCTGTTTAAAGTTCTAGAACTGTAAGCTATTGGTAAATCAGATCCTACTTTACCCTGAGATAATATTGCACCTAGCGCTTTTCCGCTAGCGTCGGTTGTAAGTATAAATTGTTTCGTAAAATCTGGATATTGCAAAATTGGTTCTGAACAAAGTATTTCTTTTAATTTATCAAAAGCCGCTTGACAACTTTCATCCCAATTGAATTTTACGTCCTTTCTTAATAATTTTACTATTGGATTAGCAATAGCACTATAATTTTCTATGAATTTCCTATAATACCCACTGAGTCCTAAAAAACGTTTTATTTGCTTAACAGTTTTAGGTACTGGAAAATTCATTACAGCCTCAACTTTCTTTTTGTCGGGTTTTATTCCTTCGTCGGAAATGATATGCCCCAAAAATAAACATTCCCGTTGTAAAAAATTACATTTATCCGGTTCTATTTTTAGATTATGTATACGTAACCGTTCAAATACATTAATTAACTTCTCACTATGATCTTGTAAGTTTTTCGCGTAAACTATTATATCATCTAAGTATACCAGACACTTTATTCCTATTAGACCTGATAATACATTTGTCATCATTTTCTGAAATGTCGCCGGAGCTGAACTTAGCCCCATAACTAATCGTTTAAATTGGTAATGACCTTGCCCCGTGGAAAATGCTGTAAGTTCTTTTGAATCTTTTGCTAAACTCACTTGCCAATATCCCGCCTTTAAATCTAATAATGTAAATAATTGGCATTGACCTAATTGATCCAAAATTTCCGTTATATTTGGTAACGGGTGAAACTCGTTTAATGTTACGTCATTAAGTGCTCTAAAATCTATAACTATTCTGAATTTTTGTTTTCCCGATGCATCCTCTTTCTTTTTAACTAAAATTATTGGTGCATTAAACGGACTCATTGATCTTTCAATAATTTCGTCTTTCATCATTTGATCTATTTGTTTTTCTATTTCTGGTTGTTGCGAAAATGGTAAACGGTACGGTTTTTTATAAATTGGTTTCAAATCTTTCGGAACTTTTATTACATGTTCGGCCGCTGTCGTACACGTAAGCCTATCACCCTCTAAATAAAAAATATCGGAATAATCCTCGCAGATTTTTGTTATTGATTTACGTTCATGAACTTGAAGGTGGTCCGTACGTATCAACGCCCTTACTTTTTGTTTCCGTTCTAAATCACGCGTATGAATGTGTGTGTAATCGCAGTGTGTTACTATGTCATTCTCGTATGATATTTTACGTACTTGACCTACATTTACATCCTGCGTCGTTTCAGATATATTTAACACGCTTATCGTTATTTTTCCGTTTTTAACTTTATTATAAATATTCGCGCAATATACATTAGGTAATAATTCTTGTTTATTAATTAATATATTTTTATTATTCATTGCCTTATCTGCTATATCGATTTGCACTACTGTTTCCGAACGTGGTTGCAATGTAAAACAAATATTATTATCGTTCTCTATTTTGCTTTCATTTATCGTAATTGTATTATTCGCAACATTTATTATTGCGTGGTTATCTATTAAAAACTTATTGGCTATTATTCCGTCGTCGGATATCGGAAAAATTTTACTGACTACATAAAATTCCGTTCCAAATGCTATATTATCTATAATTAAATCTATTTCTGTCTTTCCTATTGTGGACACTATTTTTTCATTGATTCCCTTTAAATAAATTTTTCTTTTTCATTAATTTCAGTATCTCCCTTTAAAGCGTTAATTTTTATTATGTTCAGATCCGCGCCCGTGTCAACTAACAATTTAATTTGATATTTATTGAAACTTGGCGATTTTAATGTAATATGATTATCTACTAATCGAGTTGTGATGTGGAAAATTCGTTTTGTGGGTCTTGTTCTATTTCTTGGACCAACCTCACGCCCACCTGAGGTTGTCCCCTGAAGTTTTTTGAATTATTTTTCTCATTTTTCTGTTTCGTAAAACAGTTCGCAATTTCATGTCCTACCTTATTACAAAAACTGCAATGTACATTTTGTGCCCTATCATTGCCTGTACGATTATTACTATTACCAATATTACGCCCGCCGTTGCCGCGATTATTACTATTATACATATTTTGTTGTGTATTTGGCCTTCCTACTGTCTGCCAGCAATCCCTTGCAAAATGATTAGATTTCCCGCATGTGTAACATCCGGTTCTAGTCTGATTAGTATTATTTCGTTGAAAATTATTATCGTTAAAATTTCGTCCATAACCATTTCCGCCGCGAAAACTTCCGTTGCGATTATTTGCGCCTGCATTATAACCGCCGCGATTATTATTGCTATATCTATTGTCATATCTATTAAAATTATTATTTCTACTATTTTGATTTGCATTTTGCGAATCCGTTTCCTCCGCGATTAAACATATTATTTCTATTACTATCATTATGTCGTTTTTCTTCGTTATTACCATTAATTTGTTTTTCATTACTATTTTGTTTTTGTACATTTCCCTGCAACTTTTCCATGTCTAATTTAGAATTAAATTCAAGATCTTCATCTATCGCTAGTTTAAAACATTGTTCTAAAGCAGGGGCGTCATTTGAGGGGGGTCCGGGTGTGCGGTAGCACCCCTTAATTTTAAAATGGTTCCAATTGGCCTGCGCCCCGCTGAAGCCTAAAATAATGCACGAGCCACGAATGCACAATTATTAATATGATTAAAATTAAATTGTATTTTAATTTTTATATTGACAACTAATGAAAGATTATCAGAACCAACCAATAACTTGTTTAAGTTATTTGAAATTTTTGACCTTTCTAGTCCCAATTTTTTTAATCCAGATAGCCTTTATTTAAAACTATTTATAAACCATTATAGTTATTTTAACTTTAATGAAATTCAAATTTCTTCTGAGTTTCCACCAGTAAAAGCACTATTTAATGAGAAACATGATGTTGATTTGGACACCATAGCAATATGCCTAAAAGATTGTCCTATCGCTTTTGTTGAAACTTTAAAAATTATTTCATTGGTAAAAACTTTACCAATTACAATTTACAAAGGCATCAAATAAAAGGTTTTTTTCATTATTTAAAAGAGTTAAGTCATATTTACGCATTACCATGGGTGATGAAAGGCTAAGTGATTGGATGGTACCTACTTAATGTTGAAAAAAAAGAAGTTAACAATATAAATTTAGAAGAAGCTGTAGATAAATTCACTAAACTAAAAAATCGACGATATCCGCTTCTTTAAATTTAAAATATTTTTTTTCTAGCTCTTTGCTTTTTCCAAAATTATAATAATTATGAAAATAAACGACAATTTATTAATGTAGATATTAAGTCCTTTTTTTATTTGCTGCTGCATTAATTCTTCTAGCTTTTTACGAATCAATTATTATTGGTATTCACTGTTAAGGTAATTCATTATTTATTATATTTTAGTTTCTTAATAAATTGATATTTACTATTTATTTTGACGCAATGATTCCGAATTGATTCGGTCCTTACTCATAATGTATAATGATAATGGAAATAATTGAAAACCGGATAATGTACATATATACGTATGTATATCTATTTTTATATGTGAAATTTATTATAGTGAAATTTCAAAATGGCCTGCTTGAAACCCCGCACACCCGAAAAAAAACCTGAAATGACGCCCCTGTTCTAAAGTTTCTGGATTCCTACTTTTTAGTACTGTGTACAGATGATGTGGTAATCCTGTCATAAATATAATCATAGCCTGCTTTTTTGTCTGGCCCTTAACTACAAGTGCTTCGGCCGGTTTTAATCCAAATGTACTAGCCGCGCTTCCCGCTTACCTGATATACCTCTACCCACGTTCGATGGTGATTACCGATCGTGGCCCAATTTTCGCGACAGATTTTCCGCGCTTGTCAATTCGCGATACAATTTATCGAACATCGATAAGATGTACTATCTAATAGGTTGTCTAAAAGGTGCCGCAGCCGACGCTGTCCGAGGCATACCGGTGTCGGCGGACAATTACGAGTTAGTAATGAACACCTTATCCGACAAATTTAATCGATCGCGATGATCGAAATTCGAAACGAGCCACCGGCTGCCGAGGCGTCGTTATGCGCGTCCGTGCCGCGTCCCCCTCCACACCAGGCCACGTCTATAATTTTAGGTACCGCGCTAGTGCATATGCGCGATCGTTCCGGGTCGTGGCAAACAATGCGCGCACAGATAAGACGACTGACGAGCGCTTCCCCGCAGTAAGGCATTTGGCTTGCTTATCAAATAATAACGTTAACATAGAATTAAAAAAAATATAAATATATGTAAAATTCAGAATTTTCTAATTTTGATACATAGAAATGTATTATTTGTAATAGTTTGTCTTGTATAATTTTTAGTTTCTTTAAGCCCCGTTCACACGATCAAATAATTTGTCAAATATTTGATGTATGTTAAATATTTGACAAATTATTTGATCGTGTGAACAGGGCTTTAGACCAGCGGTTCTCAAACTTTTTAAATTTGCGTGCCACCAGCTACACCATTTCCCAGTTACAAAAATTTCCGGAAACTCACTGTTCTCACAAGTTATAACATATCAAAGTTGCAGCGATTACGCGTGTATCGGCACTCGTCGCTACGCTCCTCGGCGCCGTCGCTCCGCTCCGCAAATCGAAAATATCCCCCTATTTGCTGTGTGAACTACCTCAGGTAAACCTCGGTTTTCCTCAATATTGTTTCTAAGTATATTTATTCCCAGCGTGGTCACTCGCTCGTCCATTCAAAAGTACCTATATTTTTTAATATTGACAACTTTGAATTGCCATAACTTTTGAAGTTTCCGGAAATTTTTTCAAATACTTGAATTAAGCGTAAAAAACCAATTTTATTATAATTATTATTTTTAGATAAGATCAGAAAAAATTTAACTGTTGTCTCCATCGAGATAGATAAACAATACTGGAGCGCGCTCTTACCAATATCGTCCGTGAGACGAAAACGAGCCATGTCTTGAACGTTACCCCCACCTCTGCAGGGCAAAAAAAAAAACCGCAAACTTGCGAACGTCCTAGAGAACATAAACGCCTCATAATAATTTAAGTACTTCCACTCGCCCGATTTAAAAAATTAAAAACTATTTGTACTTGTTAACAAGCCTACTATACAGTGATATAGTTTTAAACAGAAAAATAAAAATAAATAGCTGCACAAATGACAAAAGTATAAAACGAATAATATAGACATTTATCGTGTTTACAGCTAACCAGTTACCTTTAAACATAAGCAATAATATTATAATCCAAATTTTATAGAATATAAATAATTTAATCAGTCATTCAGTCATCCATTTAAATTAAAATTAATAGTTAATACCATTGTTAGCGATTTATTTTTTTTATGTACACTCGGGCAGCACTGGTCGTCCGGCCGACCAGTCTGACTCCGCCGGGCGGCATATTAACATTCCGCACATCAAATAAAACCCATACGCAAATACGGCCTTCTCATTGGTCTCACAAATTCAGCGCCAAATTCAAATTATCATTTTTAATATTATTTTATTATTAGACAATTGCTGTGTAATATCATCTAATATGAATAAACAATTATGTTTTTCTAAATTCGTATTTTCTGTTGAACTCTTTTTATTTGCATCATCAACATAATCAATATCTTGATGAATGTCATGTAATATAAGTGACTTAATATTTATTACTTTTACTTATTAATATAATAACAGAGTTAGTTCGAAATTAATAGAACATTTTTATCAATTAAATTATTTCTATTTTTAGTCACATCAACTCTCTAATAGGATTAGAAAGGTTTTGTTTTCTAAGTTGTGTTTTAAGTTCAATTTTCTGTAATTAATGCTTATGAGTTGTCCAATATTATTTTATTCTTGAACTTTTGTGAAAATGACTCTTAAACTAAATTCTAGTAATCTTCCTTCTTCTTTTAACAATTTAATTATTGAAACTAATGACGAAGTAACCAAGGTAAGTTCAAATTTAGTAGATTTATCCAGTATAGGCAAGTGGACTGTCTAAAAACACAAGTTTCAAAGCTCAAGTGAAATTTGTGATTAAAGTAGATATTGTATCTACAATAATAATAATTTTGGCATCAGTAATGGACAGCAATATGCCAATATAGTACTAAAATTAATATTGAGTTTAATGAATTAATCTCGTTAATTGTTAAATTATTTAAACATTATTATTAAAAGTACATTAAATATGACCAAATGTTACCTTAAATTTAAGGTTAAAATGTTGTTTAAAAAATATAATATAAAATTATTTCTTTTTATTTAACACAATATATATTATATATCTTTTGATTAAATACCTTTTTTAAAAGAATATAATATGAAAATTAGAATAGAAATTATTTTACATATTGTATATAATATATCTTTTGATCATATTATATTTTAATATTATTATAAGACATTTTTATACATAATAATAATATATTATTAATAGGTATACTTTAATTAATGTGATTTTGCATTAGTCACACAATTTCTAATGTTACTCTGTAAATTTCTGGGCTTCTTTTTGGGACGGTTACTATCAGTTGTTGCTGGTCTACCTAAAGTAAAATATGCTATTGTTAAAATGTTGTTATTGTTGTATTTTTATCTTATATCTAAATTTGTACCTGCTAGCAAACGTTTACTTCCTCTAGTAATCCCTGGTCTTCTCCTAGCTATTGTTGTTGGTTGTACTTTGATCGACGCTCCATCTCTATGTCTAAGAGATAATGATGATGTACCTGTTGTTGCTAAAAAAGTATTAAACTGCCCTTCTGTATGTATTTTATCAAGTCTTTTTTTAAATTTTAATAAATTTTCATAAGTTGACTCGCCATATTTCATTATTTTATTAGACATTTGTTGAGTAATTTCATCTAATATGGATAAACAATTACGTTGTTCTAACTTGGGATTTTCTGTTGAACTCTTTTTATTTGCATCATCACCATAATCAATATCTTGATGAAAGTCATGTGATACAAGTGACTGTTCATGAATTACTTCTGTAGGTAATAAGCCCTCATAAAATGTCTTATTTGGTACTTTTTCACCTAATGCCAGTTTTGCTATAAAGTATTTGTCTTCTATGGTAACTGGAGGAAAATTAACTCCAATTTTATTAAAATATTTATAAATTATGCATTGGTGTTTACAAAATTGTCCATGAATACCTGCTTCACATGAGCAAACACCAATATTTGGTTCAACACAATACATCATTTTTTTATTTTTTTCGCTTGGGACATAAAATTCTTCATTGTCTACAGTAATCTCTTCTTTGCTGATATAATCAGTTTTTTTAATTAAATTTTTAAAAAACAGTCGAGCAGTAGAATTTCTTTCATTTGAAAATTCTAAAAATTTTTTTTTATAGTATTCCTCCAATTTTGTACAGCAAAAGTCAATCAATGAAATTACATTGTATGCTTTCACACGACCTAATACATTTTCCTTAAAAATTCTCACTGATACTTCGCTAAAGTTGTTGGTCTGATGGCCTCTATTAGTATGATCCCTCCAAGCTAAACACCACTTTTCTTTGTATTTCCAGTGATGAACTGTGATATATTTTTGCCACATAGGATAGTTATTTCTTATATTCATAGTTTCAACATATTTTTCTTGTGCCTCTTCAGAAGTCTGTGCATATAATATTTTTCTAAAACTATGCATCATAGAAGTGCGATCTTCTTTTTTAATATTATTTTTACCGTCCCAGAGCCATCTCCAAACTGATTGTAGAACATGAAAAATGCAAAGTAGCGATCTCGACTGTGGCCACACAGTTTTCAGTGCATTGATTTCGGCATCTGAGTTATCTGTCAAAAATAAAGATGGGAAACCTTGACCACCAAATGCATTTTTTACATTTTGCTTTATTAAATTAAATCCACTTGAATAGGATGCTTCGCTTTGGCCTTTGGATAAAATTACACCTAAAGGAGCTGCACCAGCAGCACATGGAGTAAGTAAAAATGTAATGCAATGGTTTTCAGGATCACAAGAACTAGTTGAGTCCACAAATACAATATCTTTGGATAATGGTAAATCATGTGCTCGTTTCATAATTGGAGTTAATATAAGAATAACAAATGGTTCCTCTTGGAAGTAAATTGAAATCCCATTTGTAGCATAAGTTTCTTTTTTTTCTTCTAGTTTCTAAAATAAATAAATAAATAAAAATAAATACAATTTTAAGTAATAGGCTGTAAAGAATGTAATGCAAAATTTGAATTAATTACTAGCATCAAAGATATTAACTATAGAAAATATAGAAAAGTTGGAAAAAGAAAATACCTGTGAAGTAAAATCTGTAATATACTTATGAAAATATAAGAGTCTAGTGGATTTGGATTACAATTTACAATTCTGATGTAGTGTAATAAATTGCTAAATTAAAACTGTTAATAATTTGTAATAAAAATGGTTCTATAATAAACAGTATAAATAGTAATAATACATTTATAGAATATATTCATCATGTAAATATAATATAATATATATTTTATTACCATAATTACTCCTTGACCAGTACGAGGTCCTAGGTTTAGTAATCTCCACTGGTCATGCCAGTTTTGCACACATCTATATGTTGGGTTAATTCTACCATTCGCAAAATCTTCAATTAGTTTATTTGCCATTGTTAAAATACTCTCATGATATCTATTAATTATAAAATAATACAATTAATTTTTGTGTATACATAGGTTTATAGAATGCATTTAAATAAAATAATAATAACTTTTATTAGAAATACTAACTGAATAAGTGGTCAATTTTAATTGATGTTAACATTAGAAATGGACAAATTGTATAATTCAAACCATGCCTAATCAATTTTATTATAAATACTGTACAATCAAATTATGTTTTATTTACATCAAATGACAATATCTATTGTAACAAATCAACATATCAACATTCTACTTTAAATCTATCATATTGTTCTTATTAATATATATTTACCGTAATGCATCTGATATTGTCATCCCATCATAAAAATAATCTTCAAATGTACTTCTTAAATTAACATCTGGATTCAAATACCGTAGTGCTTCAGCAGTATTAATATTATGATTATGAGTATTTGAGATAGTAATCATGCCTAAGTATTTATTCTATAAACATGAAATATTAAATGTAGTTATTAGTGGGTATATAATTTAAGGTTTAAATTTTTCAGTAAATTTAGAGATTGTGTGATGTGCAGTACTACTATTCAGATAAATAAATAGTACCTAATTTCATGTTTTTTAGTTGATTACCTATATAATTATTTTTA
Source organism: Macrosiphum euphorbiae (assembly GCA_949089665.1). Taxonomy (NCBI): domain Eukaryota; kingdom Metazoa; phylum Arthropoda; class Insecta; order Hemiptera; family Aphididae; genus Macrosiphum; species Macrosiphum euphorbiae. The sequence goes on from CARXXK010001749.1 coordinate 206,375, forward strand.
AATTCAGCATTAGACAATATTTTCATACCTACAACTAAAATGTAATTGCTAATATTTTACCTACCTTCACAAAAGGGTCACTTTTTCTAGTAGATACAGTGTCAATTTTCACTAAAATTTTAATAGATGCTTTACAGTTAGTATTTTTTGATTGACCTCTTTTGTTTAATGTTCTGTCAACTTTATGGTGAGAACTATGGTGGCAAACATAATTTTTTCTGTAAAGTAGTATAACAAAACATTTAGATTACATTTCTGATTCATAAATATAATATAGTATAATATATATTATTATATATTTACATCATATTTACTAGGTAGCTTACTTACTTGCATTGAATATATGTTCCTTTAGGAACTGTTGTTCGTACATTCCACCTAGTATTCGTTTTTGTAGAAAATTCTTCTACCCACTTTCCAATATCGTGTATATTATTTAAATTCGACCGAACAATAGTTATCGAGCCATTTTTTACAATAGTATTTTTAAAAGAGGAAGGCATATCATCAGAATTAATAGAAAGATTCATTTTGAAATTAATTTATGAAACACTCAATTACACAATGCACTGTATGTACAATGTACATAGACTATGAAGAAAATAAACCATGTTACCATACCAATTTAATTATTATCACACATTAGATACTAACAACAGTTAAGGTTTCTACAAAATACCTCACTGAGTTGCTAAAAATAGATATGTAAACAATTATTTTTTGATAACTTAAAAAAAAAGTTAGATATCATATTTGATATTTTATATATTCTTGAAAACCTCATTAATATTTTAATTCATTATTAATTAGGTACCTTAATGTATATAATAATTTAATTAATATATTTCATTATTTAATACATATTACATGAAAATATGTATGTTTAAAAAATACTACCCAAAGTAGCAAAAAAATATTTTTTAAATGTTTAAAAAAATGTTAGAAAAAGGTACTGTAAACTATCATATTACATCTATGAAAGAAATGCTTAGGTATATCCAAAACTTTGTTTAATTTGTATTTGACTATGACAGTAACATTAAGTTATGATACTTATTCAGTCAACTTAATTTATTCAAAATTCTGCCAGACTGAATTTTTAAAAAGGTAGGCAAGTGGGTGTAGCTCTGCTGTACAGTAGATTACAAGTGGGTCACTTTAGTGGATGGAGTTAAATTTGAATTTAATAATATAATATCATTCAATATGAAAAACGATTATTAAACCTGACAGTTCAGTCAGTCTATGATAATACTAAGTACATTGGATGACATTTTTGTGAATTAAGTAATTCATATATAACCTTATTCTAACTTTTCAATCATTAGTTATAAAAATTGAAGATTTTATAATTTTTTAATTACAATAATTGATAATTTTTGATCATTTGTTAAATTTCGTCTGAATTTGAATTTAAAATGTCTATAAAAAATAACTGTTAATATATTTTTTTAGATTTTTTGGTTACCTAGGTATTGAACCTAATAGAATAATGGAAAATAATAAAAAAGTTAGTGATGAAAATAATATGAAAACTAATAAAACAATAGTGTATACGGATAAAAAAAATCATTTTTAATTTTGAAAGATATAGAAAGCATAATGGTAAATGGTAAATAACATTACAAAGTTTGGTAGTTCATCTTATGAAAATGTATTAAAATTTTAAAGCAGATTAGAAAAAAATAGTTCTGATTGACAATGTATGAGTAGGTAATTGATTTATAAGTAATCAGGTATCTTCTTATTTAACTACAACATACTTATTGTTTAATGATTTACTAATTTCATAAAATTATAACATATTATAGGTCGACCTGATTCAACAGAACACAATAACCAAAAAAAAGAAACCAAGAAATTTATTTAAATATGTAACTGATTGTGTACCAAACGCAAAATCTCATTAAACTGTTAAAAGTGTTTATTATTGTTATTATTATTTGTAACTCTCCATTCTTCCCTCATTCTAAGTTCTTATTGGAGGAATTAAAAAAAAAAATATATATATTAATATGTTATGTAGGTAGGTAGGTATAGGTACCTAATTATATATACAAATAAATAATTTAATTATATAATTGTTCTTAAAAAATGAAAATTTGTTTATATGGTACCTATTAACCTATTATTATAACTATAATTTTATTTGAGTATGGTAGTAGGTAACTGAAATGTATAATTAATTTAATAACTGTATGGTAATAACTAATTATAGTATGATAAACTAAATTTGCTTAAAAATAAAACAGTTTGTATCTCATGAATGCTTATAAGTAAGCAGTATTATTTTTTTTCCAAAAATTTGCTTCTAAATATAATAATAGAAATAAAAAAATATTTTATATTTTTTAATAATATTATAATATTATTTTATTAAAAATATTTAAATATTTTATCGCGCCAAATGGTGAACCAATGAGAAAGCCGTATTTGCGTATGGGTTTTATTTGATGTGCAGAATGGTAATATGCCGCCGGGCGCCGTTACACTTCGGGCGTATCGTCATTCGTCCTGTTTCGCCGTAACCGCTGGACACGACGTGTGTGTCCGCGGACGAACTGCCGTTCGGTTATTAGTAATTCCTATAGTTGTGTTTTCTCATTTGTAATAAACCGTAATACCTTTATAACTTATTTAAGCGTTGTGTTACTATTAAATCCTGACACCCCGTTCATCAACGCGCTTACAATTCAGAAGTGGGATACGACTCTTTTGTATTAAGAGTCGATCGTATCCATCACGTGGTTTGTGCGACCGTTACGCGCAATCGTTATTGCGTTTCGCCGCGACCGTTAAAGTTATCGTGATCGCGAAGTTGTGAAGTGCCGACCCCGCGAACGTGAATCGCCCCACGCGTAGTTTTCGTAGTTCGCGTAGTTCGTCGTGGTTCGCGCAGTTCGCCGTGCAAACCGTGTCACGTGTTTTACCCAGCCGAGGGCCGACGGTTGAGTTCAAAGTCCAACCCGTGGTTTTTGAGGTTAATCAGTATCGCGACCGTGCTGTGACGTAACCGCAACCGGTACCGCGAAGTTGTTATCGCGAACACGTTCGCGCCGTATCGCGAAGTCGTTATCACGACCACATTCGCGCCGTATCGCGAAGTCGTTATCGCGATTACTATCAGTGTTTACCTTCGTTGAGCGATAACGTTTGTTTACACTAGTATCCGCCTACGTCACGATGGGTGATTCTGACGATGGAAACATTTTGAAGACTAACGAGCTAGGGCCGAAAGCTCCGACGTATAATGAACTGTTCAGCGCCGTGGCCGAACTAACCGAAAGACTGCGAAAACTCGAGTCGACTGCCGTTTTGCCGCCCGTTCAATCACAGACTTCTAGAATTGACGATAACTCCCAGACTACTTCGGCGGTCGATTATCGTATACTCCCAGACGTAGGAACATCCATATGGTCATTCACGGGACACGAGTCTAGTGGTCGAGCAGAGGATTGGATTAGTTCAGTTGACGGGTTGGCGCAAGTTAACCAGTGGCCACTGAGATACCGACTGCTGTACGTCCGTTCGCATGTCGTGGAAGCCGCGCGAAGCTGGTACCTGCTTGAAGAGTTCCGCGACTGGGACACCTTCGTCCGCAGGTTTAGGGCAACGTTCGTGCGCACCTTGCGCAAGGCGGATCTGTGGCGAGAACTTGAAAGACGAATACAAGAGCCGAATGAACTGACTATCGACTACTTCTACGCCAAAATCGGTCTATGTCACTCGCTCGGCCTGGCGTTTGTTGACACGCGTGAATACGTCCTCGAGGGATTGAGGTCCCAACCTTTGACCGACTGGGTGTACGGTCGTACGCACTCAAACCGCGATGACCTGCTGTCGGACATCCGGGACTGGGAAAGCATGCGCGCGAAGCGCAAAGAAAAGTTTGACACCGCTAATTCAACGTCCACTAAGCCACGAAATGTCAAACAAAAATCCGTTACTGAACCGCTGGGCACGAAATCGACATACGATGTGCCCGCAGTTCCGCCGAAAACGACGATTGGCGCTACCGCTAGATCGCCGACGTACAAGGCTGAGGCCAAAACGGATGTTTCAAGTGAACGATCGACGTTCTACTGTTTTAACTGCCGCGCTGCGGGGCACATCGCCAGGGACTGCCCGAAACCTCGACGTCCGAGGAAGTGCTCTAATTGCGGTTCGGACCGACACACTCGAGGTCGTTGCCCGGAAAAGTCTGACGAACGATCTGAAGCCGTGTCCGTTACCGACCAGGCGTTTCGTGTCGACGCGACCGCGAGTGCAAAAAGATCGAGAAACCCGTACGTAAAAACCGTGAGTATCAACGGACGACCCGTTAGTGGCCTTATTGATACGGGTAGTTCAGCCGTGCTGATGCGTATATCAGCTGCCCGCGAGTGTAACGTCGCTATACGCGACGCCGTGTGTCCGCTTTACACTGTCGGTAATGCCACACAGCCGAGTACCTCCACGATTGGAGAAGGCGACGCCGAAATCTCGATTGAAGGCGTGTTAGCAGCCGATCACACAATTAAGATAGTGCCAGACAGCACGATTCCGGTGGACGTGCTGGTTGGTCGGACCTGGCTCGATCTGCCTCACGTGAACTACTTCAAACAAGGAGGTGAGATAGTTTTCGATTCGATGAACCGCGTCCAGACCGACGCGCTCGATATGTCGCACGCCGACGAAAATGTATACGTTGCTGCAGAGGAACCGGTCCGTCCGACGAAAGTACCTATAACTGAAAACGACGTTGTTATCGACTCGAACGTTTCCGTCGCACAACGCGAAACGTTAGTTGCGTTGCTTAACGAATATCGCGACGCTTTTGCGAAAAACATCACGGAGTTGGGTTGCACCGATGTCATCGCTATGGACGTCACTGAAGAGCCGGGCAGTTTGCCTGTTAGTTTAAAACCGTATCGAACGTCACCCTCCGACCGACGTATTATAAGCACCACATTACGCGAATGGCGAGAAGCGGGAATAATAAGCGACTCTACTTCTCCCTACGCCAGCCCGGTACTTCTGGTTAATAAGTCCTCGGGCGAAAAACGGTTGTGCGTGGACTACCGACGCCTGAACCAACAGACCGTAAATCAGCCGTATCCGATGCCTGACGTCGACTCGCAACTCGGAGTTCTGTCGCACGGTGTAATATTTACGACGTTAGATCTCTCCAACGGATTTCTACAGATACCACTCACCCCCGAAGCCAAAAATAAGACTGCGTTCGTTACCGAAGAAGCGACGGCAAAATTTGAGCGCATGCCCTTCGGACTTAAGGGTGCGCCGGGAACCTTTCAGAAGCTGATGGGTCTTGTGTTCAAGGACCTGAAAAACGAAGGCGTCGTGAGTACATATTTAGACGATATAATTTTACCATCGAAAAGCTGGGACCTCATGATGCACGACCTACGCCGAGTGCTAGACGCACTACGCGCCGCCAAACTGACGCTCAAACCGTCGAAGTGCACGTTCGGTGCACGCGAATTGGATTATTTGGGTTTCCGTATATCCGAAGGTACAGTTAAACCAGGACGCAAAGTGCTTGCGATCGCTAAATTTCCGCGTCCGCTCGACGTACACGAAGTTCGGCGCTTTTTGGGACTCGCCGGCTACTTTAGGCGTTTTATAGTTAAATACGCGCAAATCGCCGCCCCACTGACGTGTTTAACGGGTAAAGACGTACCGTTCGTTTGGTCAGAGTCGCAAGAAAACGCCTTCACCGCGTTACGTGAAGTCCTATGCAACGAGCCGGTTGTACAGATGTACGACCCGGAAGCCGCCGTCACGCAGGTTCACACGGACGCGAGCAGTTTAGCTTTATCGGGAATATTGCTACAAGGTGGGACGTCTACCACTCTACACATGGTGTACGCTGTGAGCAAGAAGACGACATCTGCGGAATCAAAGTACCACTCATCACGTCTTGAACTTCTCGCGATTATTTGGACATTAAATAGACTACGTCCGTTCCTTTTGGGAATCAAATTCACCGTAGTCACCGACTGCCAAGCTTTAGTGTATCTAAACTTGCACAAAACAGTAAAACCTCAAATCGCGCGTTGGTTCGAAGTGCTACACGAATATGATTTCGAAATTAAATACCGTCCGGCTGCGAGAATGGCTCACGCCGACGCGCTAAGTCGAGCGGTCGACGACGAAACCGAAGACGCGGACTCCGTAGACAAACAGTTGACGGAACGGCTGGAAGTGTGTGTTGCATTGACGAAAGAGGAACGCGTCCGATTTATGCAACGAGCTGATGAACACACGTGCAAGCTGATCGCGTTGCTCGAATGTAAGAACGACTTAACTAAGCAGGAAAAGAGCGAGATAGTTAATTTCGAGTTATCGTCGGGAGTGTTGTACCGCGTATACGAAGGGCGCCCATTACTCGTTATCCCGAAGACAATGCGGAAGGGAATCGTGATCGAAGCTCACGACCACGGAGGTCACTTTGGACTCGAACGGACCATCGCACGGATTACCGCCGATTACTGGTTCTCTCGGTTACGACGTTACGTGCGCCAACACATTAACATGTGTCTCGATTGTCTAGTGCACAAGCGACCGTCGGGCAAGAGGCCGGGCCTACTGCACCCGATTCCGCCGGGAAAACGACCGTTCCAGGTCATACACATCGATCATCTGGGGCCGTTTGAGACGTCGACATCGAACAACAAATATCTGTTAGTTATTGCCGATAACCTCACGAAATACGTGCAACTGTTTCTGTGCGCAACGACCGACGCCACCGGCGTAATACGTATACTTAAAAAGTTTTGTGACGACCGAGGTATACCGGACCGGATAATCTCCGACAGGGGGACGTGCTTCACATCGCGGGCGTTCAACCGATTCTGCCTCGACCGCGAGATCGCTCATACGCTCAACTCTACGCGACACCCACAAGCCAACGGGCAGGTCGAGAGGGCTAACCGGACAATAATTCCGCTCCTCAGTATATCGACCTCGGACCAACGCCGATGGGACGTAAAAGTGAAGGAAGTCGAGCGCCAGATGAACACCGCAGTGAACAAAACAACGACCAGAACGCCGTACGAAGCCCTCCATGGGTATCTGCCGCGTTTTCGGCCGGGTGCCTTGCCCACGCTGAGTCGTACTCGGAACGAAAGTAACTCGCCCGAGGAAGTGCAAGCGGAGGTGCGCGAGAATATAGTACGCGAACAAAAGAAGATGAAGAATCGATACGACCGAAAACATTTCGACGGCATTCGATACGAAGTCGGGGAGGTCGTAGTCATGCTGAGACAGCCCACGGCGGGTCAACCGTCAAAACTGCAAGCTAAATACCGCGAGAAGCCGCTGCAAGTGATGAAGGTACTTCCGAGCGACACATATCGCGTCGCCGAGCTCGGGTCCGACGGACACGAGATTTACGCCACCACAGCCCATGTCTCGCAGTTGAAGTCGTGGCGTATTTTACGTGAATCCGACGACGAGGTGAACGACCGAGATGAATCCGACGACGAGGTGAACGACCGAGATGAATCCGACGACCGAGATGAATCCGACGACGAGGTGAACGACCGAGATGAATCCGACGACGAGGCGAACGACCGAGATGAATCCAACGACGAGGTCCAGCCTCATGCCCAACTTCGTCAGTCCGCAAGGAAGCGCAAGTTACCCGCGCGGCTCGAAGGCTTCGAGCTCGGCCGGCCCTAAGCCACCATTGTTTGTTTGTTTAAAAAAAAAAAGGGGTTTATATTCGTCATCTTATGATTTATTTATTTTTTTTTGGGGGCATTGTCCGCCATCGATTTCAATGCGAGTAATTTATTATAATGTAATCATGTTTAATTTTGTGTTTTATAATCGCCGCGCGCGATGCGTCTTTTTGAATTATTTTGGGATTGCTCGATCCTTTTTATGCTATTTTTTTTGTGTTATACGAACTCTCAGTTTTGTAAACGGCCCGAGGACGGACCGTAAGTAGGAAGGCCGAATGTTAGCGATTTATTTTTTTTTATGTACACTCGGGCAGCACTGGTCGTCCGGCCGACCAGTCTGACTCCGCCGTTACACTTCGGGCGTATCGTCCTGTTTCGCCGTAACCGCTGGACACGACGTGTGTGTCCGCGGACGAACTGCCGTTCGGTTATTAGTAATTCCTATAGTTGTGTTTTCTCATTTGTAATAAACCGTAATACCTTTATAACTTATTTAAGCGTTGTGTTACTATTAAATCCTGACACCCCGTTCATCAACGCGCTTACACCATATATACCATATTGTATTGAAATAAGTACAACAATATTCCAAAATTTAACTTTTTAAGTAGGTACTTATTACTATATGATAAATAATTAATTTGAAATATTAACATATAATATTGTAATAGGTAATGTAGGAAATGGGAAACAATAAATACAAATTCAACACAAAAAAAGAAGAAGAAATAAGATATATTTATAACATTTATTTATTTTAAATCAATACAAATACAATATAATATTTATACAATTTAAAAACATTAGAACAAATAGAATATCTTTATAAAATTTACATTTTAAACATTAAAACAAATTTTAATTTAATTTTTAAACATTTTGAAATAATATTAGTTTAGTTAATTTTTGTCTCAAAGAACTTTTATTTTTTAATACTTCCTTTGCATTAACTTCTTTAGCATAATGTCGCATTCTAATATTTATGTAGCTCTCACTAAGAGCTGAGAATAGTTTATGCTCATGACTAGGAGAACCAAGTTCGACATTTATAGGATGAGTATTAGGAAAAAAGAATAAATTTGACTTATTTAATATATTCTTCCTTGCTAGCATTAAAATATTAGTTTTTACATTTGTATGTAGTTTTTTTTGCATGACCACAATAAGTTGAAAGGATTTTTCCAATTCTTTAAGAATTAAAGAAACAGCAGGAGAAACTATTTTTAATTTTCCTCTGGTAATAAAAGAGGTAAAGTTTATATTTTTTGTGTAGCTATGGTCAGACTGTCCATCAATTAATATATCTATACAAAAAGGGCAAACTATTTTTCTAGATATATTTCTTACAATATATCCAGCAATATAATCTAATATTTCGCCAGTATATTCTTTTAAATATAAATTGGATAAAAGATTTTTATATTCATCACCAAACACATCGAACTCATCAAAAACATCATCATTATTAGTAGATTTTTTAATACTTCTTTTTTCAGAACGAAAATCCAATATATCTCCACCGGGAATTTCATAATATGAGCAATTTCCATTCTCAACAATAATATTTTTGGTGTACAATAATTGCCTCAAGGTTTTTTTAAATTGAACACAATTTGGGTTATTATTGTTCCCACCCCTAGCTCGAATACACCCAAAAAAAAGTTCAATGTGGTCTTGTGAAGTTTTATAAGTCAGAACATATTTAAGAGGATTTTGGGATCTATAAAGAAGCTTATATGCAATTTCTATGGTACTAGACATAGTTACTATGAAGCCTAAAATAAACATTTTCCTTCCACCCAATATTAAGAGGTTATTCTCACATTTTAAAGTTTTTAAATAATCAGACGTGTCGTTAAAAACCGATCTTATTGTAGCGATATTACCCGGGTTTATAGGACTTTTGTAACCTTTGGAAAATGGTATTCTGGAATTGAGGATATCAAATATTCGATCTATTTGTCTTATAAAATATACTGTAGCATCACTGTTCTGGAATGATGGTTCACCTTTTTGCTGTAAGTATTCAATTGCATCTGCTACTCCACTGCTGAGTGTCTGGGCAGCTAACTTCACTTTCATAATAGAATTTTTGTAATTAATATGTTGTGAACTTAATTTATTAGCAAATTTTAAGCCAAGTTCATTTTGAAATGCATTTAGAGAGCTTATGTACTGCCATTTAATATCACCAATATTAGATTGAATAATTTGTTTATCAGCCAAAGAAGATCTAGCAAGTTTAAGCATATGACAAGTATCAAAAATAGAATATACTTCAATTGATCTATTTGCATTATTTACAGTAAATTTTGTGTTCAAACTATGCGTCTCAAAATTACAGCCTAATTTTTTGAAGCTTTGTAAATTAGAAGGAGCACCATCGCAAGTTACATTCCATACTTGTATTCCAACCTCATTAAGTTTAATAATAGCAGTAGATATTAAGGTACTTAAAACACTACTGTTAATTTTGTTGACATAAAAAAAACCAATAGGACATTTAAACTGTCTAGTTAAGCTAACTATCATTAATACTAAAGCTTCAGTTGCTAATTCAGAATTTTCACCAGTACCAAAATCAACATTTCCTGCATATCTACCTTTATCTGGTTCCCAAACTAGTTGCTTTCTTAAAGACATTGAATCATGAACAAGTGAACAATCTTGAAGCCAAGAATTTTTAGAAACTTCTTGTTTCAAAAACAAAAATACTTCTTCCAAGAAGCCAGGTTCACATTCTGTACTACTTAACCATTTTCTAATAGTTGAAGGATGCGGTAGCGTGAACATTTTGCGTACATATTTATAAGCTTTAGGTGAATAAAAAAAAAGGGTTTTAGCAAAGTCTTTCATAGCATTTGTATAGCGAACACCCTTCTTATGAAGCATTTTAGACTTATGTTCATGCAATAATAACGTTAATGGAAACCCACCAAAATTTTCTTCCAGCATTTGAGTTACTTCATCAGAATATGTAACATTTTTTTTTATTCTTAGAATCAAATCTAAAAAAAAATCTTGATTAAAAAATCTAAAATATATAGTTATACATGTATATAGTTAAAATTACCTTTTAATGATTTAATTTTACTATTTCTTCTTTTCAATCGTTGTTGTAATATCTTAATCTTGTTTTGGTACAATTTTTTATTAAAAGTTTTAATATTACACTGTACCATTTTATCTTCCTTTTGGTGAGATGTTTCACTCTGGTAAAACTACAAACATTAGATATTAAACAACAGATAATTATTCATTACCATTTACCAGATAAGAGCTTATTATTATGAGTATTAACTTAAAATCCAAATAAATTATAAATTAAACAATTTGATAATACCATGGTATTAGTGGATGAATCTTCGCCAGCTTCATTAACTATTTCTGCATGAATCATATTATTTTGATCATTGGCCTATAATAAATTTAATAAATTAGTATACATTATTAATTATTATACTTAAGTAGGTATTTGAGTACACATAATAAAATAAAAATAAAAACGCTGCTTTTAAGCAATTGAAAAAAATATATATTTAAGTAGGTAGTAAATAATATATTATTATAGGTAGGTACACTAAAATATATTATGTAGTATGTAAATTAATTGGAAAATTAGTAGCTGTAAAAATAATACAGTACATAACATAATACTAGTATCTATAATATTATAATATATTATAAATTGTATGTATGGTGTAGGTAGATATTTTTAAACTACCTACAATTAAATTTTTAAAAATAGACTAACCTTTTGACGATTTTGAAGTAGTGGACGACTAGCTTTTTGTTTTTTTTGTAAATGCTGAGGAAATTTAAAGACTGATGGAACTGCTTCATCTTTTAGCAACTTCTTATCTAACTCTGGACGAGATTCATTTAAATAATCACTAGGTGTGAAATGTTCACTGCATAAATAGCTGTACTGGTTGGGTGTAAAATTTTTTCGTCGTATTTCATGTAACCATTTTTTTAAAACGTCTGGTCTTTTTAGAGGAAATCTAGAATTATAAAGTGTGTTCATTGAAAATTATGAGACGAGATTTTGATTTTTGATAGAAATATTCAAATATGTATTACACTTACCGATGGAAATGTATCCCGTTTTCTTTCTGTCGCCTATTTGTACACCCATACCCTGAACATGATACAACCATATTATTATCTATGAGTTTTAATTTTTAACTTGAACGAAATTCCGATGCCGAATTGCCGAATCGTAATAATTATATTATATTAATTAATAATTAATATTAATTCGCTATAAAAAGGTTAGGTTAGAATGTAAACTGATATTTTCTTGCCCTGCAGTGGTGGGGGAAGCGTTTAAAAATTTGGCTCGTTTTCAGTATCAGTGTACGCGCTCCAGTATTGTTTATCTATCTCGATGGTTGTCTCCATGAACTACTACACAGGACTGGACACTATTGGCAGGAGGAGAGTAGGGGGTCGTCCACAAAGTTGTACATATTCGGTACACATGCGACACAGCGCCATCTGTGAGATAAGAAATATTTTGTTATATAAAATACCGCCTTAGTAGTTCATGCTTAAACTGTTCACTCTTTAAGCAGTAATTATTTTCTGATAATATTCTATAAATAGTATCATTATTATCTTGAACTGTGTTATTAATAATTGTTTTTCAAAAATTAAAAAGTAAATTTATTATCAGTTATTATCACTAATATCACTATTCTTTAGTGTTATCCTATAAAAAACGTAGTTCGTACTACTAACAGGCAGAGTGCAGTTACATCGCATGTGTACGAACCCTGTACAACTTTGTGTCCGTGATTTTCTCTGTAGTCTGTAGTGTCCAGTCCTGTGTAGTAGTTCATGGTTGTCTCAGATTAACTCTATGATAACGTTATTATATTATGATAAGCCAGCCAAATGCCTTACTGCGGGGAAGCGCTCGTCAGATAAGCGCCGTTACGAGTGCGTGTGCCGATCGGTTAGGCCTTAAGCGCCATAGATAAAGAAGTAAGCGCGCGATAAGCGGTTTATCCGGAGTTCCCGTAGTAAATGTCCAAGGTCGCGTTGAGTGTAACGTACTGCCGCGGTTTGCGTCCGAACCTGTGCTTTCCATAAATGCGTGGGACGTGGGTGTTGCCCGCCATAACGACTAACGAGTGACTTGCCTCGAACAACGCTACACTCGAGCATTAAAGAGAGGTATTCTAATCTCGCGCTCGCCGACCCGTCATTCGATATCACTTCACCTATTGACGTATTATTAGGCGGCGATGTATACGCGTCAATAATGGACGGTCGAAAATTTTCGGTGGACAAAGCTTTACCTACGGCGTTTAGTTCCGTCTTTGGTTGGATTTTAAGATAGCAGATGAATTGCAACGGCTACAAAATTGAAGAAATAACCAAACATTTTGACAAACCTAAATAAACTGTCCAATAGTTCCAACACTATATTATACTAAATCAACGTATACAATTTGTATTAATAACAAGATATTGTCAGTATCGATAGCAATTTGTTTATAATAATTGTTAATAATAAGTGCCAAACGTTTGGTTGATTTTACTGAACAGTGAATATTTTTTCTGCTATATAGTAGATAGTAGATCCTGCTACTAAATGTTTTATTGAAATAACGTTTCAATTTGGTAAAAATAGGCATTACGTTTGGAATAAAACCCAAACGTTTGACTGATATGACAGATTATTCTTATAAGTTCACGATAATACGACATCGTATATCGCGATTCGCGACCCGCGTGGCCGCGTCCTCGTGAGCGTGACACAATTCACTTTACTTCGAGACTCGAGTTTTGTAGTGTAACCTACTGTATAGTGTATACGATCGCCATTTTAACTTGTTATTAAAACGTTAATTGTGTTAATGTTATTGAGTGCTCTGTTTTTGTTTATTGTTGACATGACATTGTGCTTTATTTATATGAGTTGAACATTTAATGTTATAAAATATTAATTATAAGTGATTACTGATTTGTATTACCACACTAGCACATTAGGTACGTATTATTTATTACTAAGAAAATACGATATTCTTGCATAAGAAATGGCTGATGATGATGTGTCAGATATGTTGAAAGCTTGGGGCCTAGAATCTTATACAGACGTATTTAAAGGTAATATATCCATTAAATTTAATATTTGAGTGCTGTTGCTTAATGCTTACAATTTTTATTTTATTTTTTTGTATCTCGATAACGTGCTAATATTTAATAATTTTTACCTAATTAATAATTATTAGAACATGGAATAGATATATCATGCTTAGCGCTTTTAACTGGTGATATGTTGAGAGAAATTATGCCTATGATTGGAGACCGGGCAAAGTTTAATGCTAACTTGGAAGAGTGGCGTAAAGTTATTGCTCTTGCTAATAATCAAGCACCGTTTACGGTATTGGCTAATTTACTATAAGTAACTACCTAGTACCTAGGCATATATTTTATTATAATGTATCATTTTTAAGGAATTATCGAATGATTCCCATTTCACAATCGAAATTCCATCACCAGTATCGCTCACTTCTTTGACAGCAACAGATTCAGAAGTCTCAAGTTATTTTGATACTCAACAGTCTTATTCATCTGATGATATTCAAAATTCTCAAGGATCCTAGTCAGTCTGGTATTACGGAATCAATTAATTTATCTGAAGTTGTTGAAAAGGTATTTATTTTTTTAAACATTTCAAGCCTAATTTCCATTATTAATTTATTTTATTATTAATATAATTGGTTTTTATTAATTGGTAGAAACATTATGTTATGATTAGATAGTTAATATTGTTTTTTAAAAATATATATTTACAATTAAATATTTTGAATAATATGTGTTACCTATTTTTGTTTTTTAGGATTGTGATTTGTTAAATTACTTGAAAAGCACCACTGAAGGAAAGGCTTTATTAGCAACTTATGATGCTGATGGTTTATTAGACAATAGTGGTCGAAGAAAAATTTGTAATTTAATTGTCAGAAGAGAGTTTCAAGAAGATCCTGAAATATCCGTCAAAACTCAAAGATTACATTTTTTAGCTCAAGAGATAACAAAAGTTTTCCCTAAAGAACATTTGAGTACATATTTCATACCCTATATGAACTATGGTAAATACTAATTTCATATTAACATGTAAATTAAAACATTAAAGTAAATCATTAAATATTGTTATACATTAAAGTATAATCTATCATTATATTTCTTTTACTACTGGTCCGTCAATAAAAAAAGCAGCAAAAGGAAAACTCCTCGATTGCTTCAACAACAAAAGAAGGGAATACAAAAAGGCTGGGCTCATTTCTTCGACCAATCGTTCCCCTTCTTTTGAAAATTCTTCAGCCTCACTTTTATTGAATCAGACTACATCAGAAACTGGTAAGTTTATAACTATAATCCATGTCTATTGTCTAATGATTACTTAAGACTTCTTTTAAATTGAATTTGAAATACTATTTTCAGGACATTTACCTATTATGTTTGTATTTATTTATTTATTTATTTATTTATTAGGTAGTTAATAACAATAAACAATTACAGCTAAATCGGTTCAGTAGTTTTCTCGGTTAGTGCGGTCGTAGAAACCCCCTTACAATTTTATATAGAAGTATAGATAACCTATACTTAAATAAAAATATTGCCAATTAACAAAATCTTTAAATTTTACTCTATAAATGTTTAAAACTTTTAAAATAGTTACTACCATAAATAGATAAACTAATTTTAAACCATACACCTACAACCTACACATTTTAAAGAAAACAAGTAATGCATAAAAGTTATATATTAAACTTAAGTCTCGTTGGAGAGGTTACAATTTAAATTGAACTATTATATCTAGTAGAATAAGAGCGCGAAGAGTAATTAATTAATTCCTTATAATTAAACATAAACATTAATATATAACATTAAACATACATACATTTTTATTATTCAAGGCATCCAAATTAGATAGATAATAATCATTAAAAATATTACTTGGGTATCAACTTGGTTTGAAAAATATAAATCTTAAAAGAGATTTCATATTATTAAACTTAAATTTATTTATATTTTTATTCTAAGCATTTCCCCAAAATAGGATTCCATAAACTATGATGAATTGAACCAAACTTAAAAAAGTTATAGTTCTTAATTTAGGTGATAAAAATTAAAAATATAAAATATTTCTGAGTATACTGAAAATGTAAAAAAAATTGTTTAACAGTATTCTTGATATAATTAATTTGAATTATCCATTTTAAATTGTCATCAATGAAAATACATAAATATTTAACATACTCTACTTACTATAACCTAACTACTCTGTTTTTTTTTTAAACATTATTTTGTCTTTAAATTGAATTTATTCCTAATTTAAATTATAGAAAATGTTGATGAACAAATACAATGGTTAAATAGTTCATGTGACCCTTGGAATTTGGTGCAGAAATATTGGGAAATCACTAGAACTAAACGCTTAAAAGATATACTCAGTTTAAATTCTAAAGGTGCTATTCAGCCTTCTGATTACATGAAAAGTTTTCCAGCTTTAAAAAATCTGTCTGGCTATATTCTTGTAAGTATCATACAACTTAATAATATAATAAAATTCAATGACTTCTAATGAATTTCAAAATTGTAGTTGATTGAAGACTTTAACTCCATCTATCCGGAAAAAAAGGAAAACCTTTTTGAAAATTTCCCTGTGTACAAAGACAAGATTCTTCAATTAGGACAAAAAATATCTAATACACTCAAGGACCCTAGTTTAAAGTGTATTATAAAAGACTATCTAGATCTGGCAGCATTAGGTAGTTTTTCTTTTTAAACTTAAACATATTTTGGTTAACTTATCTTTTTAAAATCATTATCATTTAATTTGTTTTTAGAACGTGGAGAAACTTCATCTCTAGCAGCGTTTATCATACTTCCATTCCTCTTCTTTCCTGTTACAACTAAGAGGAAAAAAGGAATACCTGCTTGGAGACCTTCAAAAATTGAATCCAGAGACGGCTTCATTACACATATAAAATCAAATTCAGAATTTATTGAAACAATTACAAGACGGAAACAAAAGTATAGTCAATTGGGTATAACTTTACAGCCTCTTATTATAATAGTAGGACCTAGTATTAATGAAATTTCTAAATATTTTGTACTTGTTAACGATACATATTATGTTTTAAATTCAATTGTAACTGCAGTAGATACTTGTTTCAAAATTTTTCATGCCTTAAATTTACTTTATCCGGTAGAAAGTTTGCCCTTGTGGAGTTTTATCCAAAAAGGTTTTTATAAAATAAAAACAGCTTATGATTCAGAATACGTTTCTGTTAATTCTCTGCTCAATGATCTTGACATTAATGTTATTTGATAACTTAAATTATTAACTTTTGAAACAATTGCCTACTTAATACATATTTACCTATTTAGCAGGAAGCAATTTTTTTTTTTGTTATTTCATAATTTATCAATACTTCAAACTATAAAATTTAAATATAGATAAATATAAATAAGTTTTCATACGTCAGGTTTATTGTTTATTCTATTGAAACATGCCTTTTTGTTTTTTATGCATGGTGAATTTGCCAAATATCTCATTGTTATGTAAACATTTTCATATCAAGCATACCACTCATGATTTTTCATCGTATAATTGTGCAGAAGTAGGCTGCAGTAGATCTTTTCATTTAGTAAATTCATTAAAAAAACATCCAGCTATACTTACATTAAATTAATGTACATTAACTAAGAAAACTGTTTCAACTCAAAATGTAACGGTTAAAAATGTATCAACAGAGAATATAAACGATAACACAATTTCTATAGATAAGTTAGATACAATTCTATGTATACCAGAATCGAGCCCTAATAATAATAATTGTTCAACTAAAAACAGTATAAGAAAAGTAATAAGTTCCTTATATGCTAATCCCCAAATTCCTCGTAATGTAGTTCAAACAGTAGTTGAAGATATGACAGATATATTTAACAGTTTACATCAAACTATAAAGGAAAAAACCAACCAATTACTTTT
Source organism: Macrosiphum euphorbiae (assembly GCA_949089665.1). Lineage (NCBI taxonomy): Eukaryota > Metazoa > Arthropoda > Insecta > Hemiptera > Aphididae > Macrosiphum > Macrosiphum euphorbiae. The sequence goes on from CARXXK010001749.1 coordinate 224,075, forward strand.
AAATGATACTATATCTAATGAATCTTTTGATCATTTTAACAATATTTTAAATGAATTTGAACACCCATTTTCAGACCATAACACAGAGTACAAAAGAATTAAATATTTTACTGAACTTGGGACATATATTCCTCCTCGTGAATATGTCGTGGGTGAAAGATTAACTGAAACTAGAAAAAAAAACTCTTTTTCCTTGGTTTCAGTCCATTGCACAGCACAGTTTATTCCGATACGTGATGTATTAAAGAATTTTTTCCAAATTAAAAACTTGTTATCAAATACATTAGATTATATGAATGAATGTAAACTTAATGAAAAAATACTTTTAAATTTTTTGCAAGGTAGTGTGTGGAAAGATAAAGATAAATATCATGAATATCAAACTGTGGTTCCAATTTTTTTATTTTTTGATGATTATGAAATTGGCAACCCATTGGGTAGCCATTCTGGTATCCATAAGCTTGGAGCTGTGTACTTATCTATTCCTTGTTTACCTCCTCATCAGAAATCTTCTTTAAATACAATTTTTTTGGCATTATTATTTCATTCATCAGATAGGCAAAAATTTGGAAACAACGTTATATTTAAGCCACTTATTGATGAATTAAATTATTTAAGAAATACAGGCATTGAAATTGAAACAGATGATTTGAAAGTAAATTTAAAATTTGAATTAGGTATTATAATTGGAGATAACCTTGGAATTCATAGTATCACCGGATTCGTTGAAAGTTTTTCTTCCAACCATCCATGTAGAGTATGCAATATTAGAAAAGAAGAATTGAGAAAACAGTGTTATGCTGATGATAATTTGTTAAGAACTGTAGAACAATACAATATTGATGTTAACGAGGGAGATGTTTCAAACAGTGGTGTTAAAGAAAAATGTGTTTGGCATGATGTTATAGGATTCAATGTATTAGATCAGGTTGGAGTTGATATTATGCACGATATACTAGAAGGTGTTGGAAAGTATGACTTGACATTTTTAATATCCTACTATGTCCATGACTTGAAAGTATTTTCATTACAAATTCTTAATGAGAGAATAGTGTGTTTCGATTATGGCCCAGACAAAGGAAATAAACCATCTGTATTATCTATCGAACATATTCAAAAAAATAATATAAGGCTTTCTGCATCTGAAATGTTATCATTTATTCGTTATTTTGGAGTTTTGATTGGGGATTTTATTCCTAGAAACGATCCTGTATGGTGTATTTATATTTTGCTCAGACAAATTATTGATCTTACAACATCTACAACATTACAAAAAGAGTGTTGTGAACTGATCCAAACACTTGTTGCAGAACATAATGATCTATATTTAAAATATAGTAAACAACATCTCAGACCTAAGCATCATTTTATTTTACATTACCACACAATGATTAAAAAGTTTGGTCCATTAGTAAATTTATGGTGTATGCGCTTTGAGGCAAAGCATAGAATTTCAAAAATATCAGCCAATTCCTCTAGTAATCGACGTAATATTTGTATGAGTTTGGCTATTAGGCAACAATTACTTCTCAACAATCTGTTTATCAAGGGAAATTTAGGTAATACTATTGAACCAGGTTCTTCTAACAATCTAATTAGTGACACTGATATCCAAAATATAAAAAAATTTATGGTAATAGATTCTTTAGATTCACTAATTAGTTGTTCTTGGATTTCTATTAAAGGTACTAAGTACCAAACCACAATGGTTCTTACTCTTGATGTAAACCAAAATAGTCTCCCCGAGTTCGGTATAATACATGATTTATATTTTTATAATAATACAGTAGTTGTATTTAAATGTTTAAAATTAAATACTATCGGTTTTGATGAGCATTTTTGTTCTTATGAAGTAATTAAACTTAGAATTAATGAAGTCCTTATATATCATCATATGCTCTATACTCATATTCCTAATAATATTAGTGTACTGTCAAATGGCTCTACATATGTTACATTGAGAAGTGCTATTTAGTATTATTGTTATATTATATATTATAGTTTTAAGGTATAGACTATAGAGTATAGATATTCAAAATGTCAAGTAATATACAATATTGATTGTATATTACTTAAATTTTAAACCTTACTAAATTGTATTAATTATGTTATGTAATCACGTGTCATAAAAATAAAAAAATTTGAAATAATAAATTATGTATATTTTTTTACATTTAAATACCTAACATGTATTCTATTCGTACTTTTAGGGAGCTTTTAAAGTTGTTTGGGGCTTTGTCTCCCCTTCTGATTGTGTCACTGAAACCAACAGAAGTATACTTTAAAACTAACCAAAATGGTTGTATAATTGTTACAAACAATAGGTACCTACTGCAAAAAGCACCAAAATGGTTATGTAATTATTACAAACTATACTGCAAAAAAGCACTAAATAATTTTGTAGTTCTTACTAAAAAATGTCTATTTGTATAAGAAGAATTATTACTTATAACGAAAAATAGTATTTTGATAGCAAAATTGTTTGGTAAATATTACAAAAGTATTTGTGAACAACTCACAATTGTATACTGACTTCTGACAGTTAAATGCATAGCTACAGCAAAATTGTTTGGTAAATATTACATAAGGATTTGTGAACAACTCACAATTGTATACTGACTTGAGTGACTTCTGACAGTTAAATGCATAGCTACAGAAAAATTGTTTGGTAAATATTACATAAGGATTTGTGAACAACTCACAATTGTCTATTGACTTCTGACAGTCCAATGTATAGCTACAGCAAAATTGTACAGTTACCACTATCAAAATAGTTAACATTAATTATTAAATACATTGTAACTTCTACATAATATTTTGTTGTCACAGAGGCAACCAAAAATAAAAAGGTGGGCAAGTGGGTGTCGCTCTGCTGTACAGTAGGTTACAAGTGGGTCACTGTATAATGGATGATATTAAATTTGAATTCAACGATATAATATCATTGTATAAGAAAAACGATTCTGAGCGGAGACGGTATGTCAGTCTATGTTTAAGACATATTATATACATATCTATGGTATTAAACAAAAAATTGACCTATAATAGGTACCTATAATAAATTCCAAATTAATCATATCACAATGTCCATTAGGTACTTATAACGCGTTATACATCAACAAAACCGTGATACTATCATAGATATATAATAGTACACTTTAGAAGTTTCAAGTACCCACGAATAATATTATTCAATCACAACAAAATAACTAAAATAGTTATTCTAGGTTTTTTAATATGTAATTTCGTCCAAATTTGAATTTAAAATGTCTGTAAAAAATAACTGTGTTCATATATTTTTTAGATTTTTTGGTTACAGTATGAACTATTTATGAGAACCTTTGTTTTAAATTTGCAATCCTTACCTATAAAAACTGAACATTTTATAATTTATTAATTTCAATGATTGATAATTTTCGAGATTTTGAAAAATTTTGTCAAAATTTGATCTTTAAATGCTTATAAAAAAAAACTGTGCCTATGTATTTTTAATATTTTTCAACTGCTATTGTAACAGTATATCAGGAGCCTTGTATTAAATTTTTACACTTTTTGGCCCAACAGATAAAACTTTATTGATATTTATAGAAAAAAAAACTAAAAAAAATTGAAAGCTGTAAATGTCCATAAACAGCTCAAAAAGAGTCAAAATATTTTCAAAATTGTATGGTGTATAGGAAATGCTAATATAAACATTCAGTGAAATTTTCATGTATCTACAGTTATTCGTTTTGAATTACAACAAAATAAGGAAATCGCTACATGAGAAATCGAGTGAAAATCCAATGTTGTAAAAATTTGAATTTCAAACGCTCATAAAAATTTAATTTGACTTTCTTATAGACATTTTTTTTTTTGATAAAGGTAGATAATCTTATAAGGAATCTTGTGTTAAATTTTCAAATCTTAGATTTAAAAAGAAAAATTTTTACGAATTCTTAACTCAAAATAATTTGCTAATTTTCGTGATTTTTCCATATTTTGTCAATTTTTGAACTTTAAGTGCTTATAAAAAAAAATTGTGACTAAGGATTTTTAATATTTTTCATCTGCCTTTGAAACAACATATTAGGAGCCTTCTATTAAATTTTCAAGCTTTCGCAACCAACAAATAAAATTTTATTGATATTTTCTAGAAAAAAAACTAAAAAAAAATGAAAAATGAAAATGTCCCTAAACAGTTCAAAATAAATCAAAATATTTTGAAAATGTTATCGTGTATAGAAAATGCAAATATAAACAACCAGTGAAAATTTCATGTATATACGTTCATTTGTTTTAGAGTTACACCAAAAACCAAAATCGATTTTTTGGAAAACCAATTTTGCGTAAAAATTCCCGTTTTTCCTTAATTTTTATGTTGTTTTTCCCGGCGCTTGTGAAAACTACTGGGAAATTTATACTTTTGACCCCCCAAAGTACCAACTAGATTCACTTTCCTATCAGAAAAGCTACTGATGAAGAAAATCCAAGCACTTTTACTGTCCTAAAACGTGATGACAGACACAAAAATTAAAAAAAAAATTAAAAAAAAAAAAAAAAAAATAAAAAAAAAAAATAAAAAAAAAAATAAAAAAAAAAACACACATCATTGTAAAATCAATACATTCATCGTTTCACTCAGAATCTAAAATTGATAGCAGTTATAAGATTCTTGCTGAAATAACCAAATATTTTTTTCCGTGCGTTTTTTTGTTCGTGTGCTCTGACCACAAAACCTCGTGGTTGAGTCCTTGTGGGTGCTTGCCTTTTGTGCCGCCCGTAAAACCGTGTCGTGTTCTTCGCACGCGTGTGGTCCCTTTTACACCGCCGTCCGGTATTGCTCGCCGTGACCGTGGGCGTTCGTCAGTTCTACGTCGCGTCGTTGTGACGCATCTTGCGTAGGGATGGGATATCGAAAGGAAGTATCGATACTTTTACTTGGTACTAGTATCGAAAACAAATATCGATATTAGTAAAATATCGAAACAATTTTATCGATATGAGTAAGTATCGAATGAAAAAAAAATGTATAGCAATGGTCAATCGGTATAATTTTCTTAATTTAATTATCGTTCTTGTATTGCATTACATTGCATATTAAATAATAATATCATAGAATTTATAAATAAATTATATAATTGGTCATTAATAAAAAAATAGGTCATTCAATTTTAATGTATAAATAATTTCACAAATAAAGATCATTGATCAGTCATTAATAAAAAAAAAATCTAATAAAAAAATATTTAAAACCATTCTTATCTTGCCATTCTATCTTTGATTTATCTAATAGCATTTTCCATCTGACTGCACTAGTGTACACTGGTAGCGTTTTGGAGGTGTCGATAATTATGTGATACTGACAATACTGATAAATGATAAAGCATGCATTATGAATTGTATTATCATATTTCAAGCCATACATAGATATTAATTACTTCATTATCATTTATTTCAAGCCATACATAGATATTAATTACTTCATTATCATTTATCATACACTAATGTAGTGTAGTACTGGTAGTACTCGGGTCCACCAGTGTGGTGTGATATCAGTGTACACTAGTGCAGTAGTTTGTAATTTGTAACAGTAATTTGTTTATAATTAAAATTAACATACCAGAATAAGAGCTAATTCGATTAAAAGCTTCGACAATAGGTTGCTTTAAAACTAATGTTGTCTTTTCTTCTGAAAGTGGACAATCCACACATTCCTATAACACATAATCAGTATACATTAATTCACACATGAAATCTAATAGCTAATGTTATTCATTTTTAATAATTAGATAAGTACTTCTGGTTCAGAATCTTCTAATGAAAATGTAAGAGTCTTTGGACTTCCAATGGATGTAGACGGGGCGGGCTCAGATGACCGTTTGTTACTGTAGAAATATTATTAGTTTGTATTAGGATGAATACATAATTAAAATACCTACTTTAAACTTTCACAATTTAAAAGTAAAAATTATTTTTAAAAAAAACGACTTACTTCTTTGAAGATGCCAATTTTGACTGTTTTTTTTGAGATGTTGTCGGATTAGTGTTTTTTAATAAATTTGGATGTCTGGTCATCATGTGTTTCCTTAAATTTGATGTGTTGCCACTATGCGCAACATTTTTAAGGCAATCATTGCACATCGCATATTCTTTATCCAATTTTTTGAAAAAAATCCAAACATCACTTTTTGGTGGCGCCATTATAATTTATAATTATTAATTTAAATTTAAATTTAATTTATAACGTCTATAACACTATCAGTCAATATAATTTAATTATTGTCATCTCATATTGATAAGTGATAACTGATAATGAAAACTGATAAGAGATAACAAAAAAATGATTCGATACTAGTAATTTGTTATCGATATGAATATAGTATTGAAACAATTATATCGATAAAAAAAGTACTCGTATCGAAAGAAAAATATCGATACTTTACTTATATCGATAATATCGGAACGTCCCTAATCTTGCGAGAGGTCAGTGACCTCACACCTGCCCAGCTGTCTCTGCCGGGTACATGTCATTTTGAGGACACTGCGAAAATCGTCGTGGGATCTCGACGTCCACCAACGGTGACCTGCTGTATCGTTACTACATGTTATAATTATTGTATTTTGTTGTCTATTTTATTTGTATATTGCATGTGCACCTGTGTGTGCCCGTTATGTACCATATAATTATTTGATATCACATTGTTTTAATATTATTATTGTGGCAGTTGTTTGAAAAGACGTCTTCGGCATTGCATCTTTATTAGTTATTATAAATATTATATTTTGGCACACTATATTCGGACCTTCATCATTTTGCTCCCACACACCCGCGAGTCGTCAGTAAACTGCTGTCAACGTAAGTGCTGACGGCGCAACAGTCTGGATGGTATACTAACTTGTGTTTATTTACATGATGCAATCATTGTCTTACTTTAGAGTTAGACTCTATTCAGTCAGGCTGCATGCCATAGGGACGTAATGGCAAATAATACGAATCCTTTGGTAAATTACTTGTACTGCTTTTAACAGCACCTAATGTATTATATTTTTTAGATAAATTGATCAATTTCGCTGACTGGTTTCTTCTATGCCGGGCCTCCATGCAGTGGCGTACACAGCTATTTTCAATGGGGGGGCTTACATATAAAAAATTGTATGCATATATAATATATATTATACATTGATAAATCAAAACGATGTGTTGATAATATAATGCAGGGGTCTCCAAACTTTTTTATTCAAGGGCCACAAAAAAAATCAAATGCTCTTAGCGGGCCAAAAGTTTATTAACACATATAATTTTTAATTTTATGATAATATAGGTACCTACCTATATAAATAATATGTTTACTTTATATTTTTGTATAAAATATTGTTTACTTTACAATATACTTAAATAAAAATAAATAGGTATAAATATAATATAATATAAATACATTTTTGAAATAATTTTTTTATCTATATTTACATACCTATGCGGGCCACGGGCCGGTTAAAACTTGTTGGCGGGCCGTATCCGGACCGCGGGCCGTAGTTTGGAGACCCCTGAATTATAATGTATTAAATATTTACCTGGTTCCTCCGAGTTAATTGTATCACAAATTAGTGAGTTAGAAAAATATTCGTTTATTCTTTTCATTTTTATTGTTTTATAAAATATTTAAACAGTAAGTACAATTTACTAAACGTACAAAGAGTCAGGAATTTGATTGAAAACTGAAAAATAGATTCTATATCTATACTATAGTATTAGCGATACTGAGATAGCTATTAAGGAATATTATATCGGATTACACGATTGTCGACCCTCATGTTTGTGTTTGAGCAAATTTCCCAATAATTTCATTAATTTGTAACAAGTTATCAATAATATCTACAATATATTATAAAAACAAACTGGGTTGCTTATAAGTTATAAGTTATAATATAATGGAGTATAATTTGGAATATAAAATTTTTTTAAATTGTCATCATTTTTATTATACATTTTTACGTTTATACGTAAACTGAAAAATACTAAAGGGGGGGGGGGGGGGGGGGGGGGGGGTTTGAAACACCCAAAACCCCCCCCCCCCCCCCCCGTGTGTACGCCACTGCCTCCATGGCAATTACCCAAAACAATAATCCTTGAACAACAATAAAACAACGACGTAACATTAAGCAATGATATATTGATTTGGATATATTAGACTAATAGAAATATGTATGATGTATCAATATAAAATATAATCATTACATACTTGACTAAGACTGTGGAAGTTGGAAGTATTGTTGTAAATATATTTTTAATTACAGACTGTCTAAATTACTGAAGTAATAACCAGCAACCACGCTAATAACTAATAAGTAATAACTAAAGAAATAAGTAAGCAATTTCACATTATCACATCAACAAAACATTAAAACAAAATAATATTCAAATTTATTAAGTCTATAAATACCGTGCTTATCACTAAGATAGTAATAATTCTTATCAAATGAATAACAACAAAATAATATAATTTTATTGTTTGCCGACTTTAATTGAATCATTTGAATCATTCGATTAGGTATTTGAAATTTGAACAGAAATAGTAAATACAGACTACTATACATTCGTAGTATTCGTACAGTATTGTATTCATAAGCCAGGAAAATTCTCTATAAGACGTTTATAATTCAAAATTGTTCAAAGCTTCCGGGGACATAGTCAAATGCGACCGACCAGCCCAGGGGACCATGTTTTCGTACTGCCACGTGCAGGTACCCATGCGCCGTTTTTCATTTTTCCGACCAAGTTCCGGAAGGTGGCGATGCATTAAACCTATATATTCGGAAAGCCAGGAAAATTCTCTAGAAGACGTTTATAATTCAAAATTGTTCAAAGCTTCCGGGGACATAGTAAAATGAGACCGATAAGATCAGGGGACTATTTTTTCGTACTGCCTAGGTACGGCTACACGATTAAAAATTAAAATATGATAATATTCTGTTTGAAGAATGTATATAATATATTATATTGTCTGGTGTATAATATCCACTACAAGCAAACAAGTTATTAGTAATAGATTTATAAATCCAAAAATATTAATAACAATATTTAATATTGTGGTAGGTAGGTACATGATATTGGTACCTATAACGACTATAACTTAAAAGCTACAAATAATTGGTGCAAATAGGGGGGGGGAGAGGACTTAATCCCCCAATTCAAAGGTCCGTACTTAGTACTAAGCATATTATAATTTTTAGAAAATAATATAGGAAGATCGCGAGGGTTTAGTCCCCCACCAAAATATTGGGCTATTTGCGCCTATATGCTACAAATAATAATATATTATACTTTTTGTAAGTCGAAAAAAATACTGGTTCCTGTTATATTATAATAGTTCGATACTTCAATGCGATTATTTTATTGTTAGCCACTAAATTTTACAGTTTTTTACGTTTTTTTTGTTTTGAGTTGTTTTCCATTGTTGAGACAGATAAAAATCATTACAGAGTGATATATTATGAACATTGTATAATGTATATTAGATATTTGATACAATGGTCAATGGTGAATGGGTCACCAAATAAATCATGGATACACTTGTCACTTACCTATGTTATATTATGTTGCAGGTATTATAGGTACACTGTTTATAGGCGAAGAGTATTACGTAAATATTATATTAAATATTAATCAATTAAATTAATAATTAATTATGTAACAATCAATGATTTAACTATGTTGTTTTAATAATTCCAGAGTATACCTACCAATCCTGACCTAATTTGTTCTAATATGTTAATAGTTAATACGGCTGAATCCTCTAATTTGACTTTGTTGCATATAATTTTATTAAGTGCATGGGTTTGCTCAATTCACGATAAAATAATTTTCTAATAATATTGTATAATTTTTATTTTGAAACAAACCTTTTTTTTAGTCTTAGTTATTTAAATAGTTAATAGTGCCTTTTCTTACATGGTATGCATTATGTAACAAATATGAATAAAGTTCAATTTTGGATTTGTACCTACATGGCCCGTGGGAAGTACATAGGCAGTGGGGTGGCGAACGGTAATTTCAGAGGCCTTGGCCTCTGAAATTTTTCTTAAATAGAGGGGTGGGTGGTAGCCAGTGGGTCCCCTAGTAAATTGAATATGATATTCTCAATAGGTAGTCAATAACGATCTGAAATATAACTTGTTATATTACATTAATACATTATTATGCATAAATACTTGGGATATTTGTAACTGGCCTCTAGAAAATTTTTGGTTCGCCACGCCACTGCCAGTGGCACAGCCTCATGTAACATAGGAGGTTATCAAATATCTGTAGTGCCAAACAAAGCAATATAGGCTAAATATTACGAACTAATAATTACATCAAACGGTCAGGATATTGTATTAATTGTAGGTACATTTGTCATTTGCATGTCTATTAAAAATCATATACCTAGATAATAATTTCATAATTATTGTCACGTGCCATTAAGCCGTGAACGTATACTTACAATATATGTTGTTATTTTTTCTTTCTGAAAAGTATTGTTTTGTGGGACTTTGTTATATTATTATTTATTATGGATTCTAAAATAAAAGCGTTTGCCCCCGGCCTAACAGAGTGCAAGTACTGAAAGCGAATGGCTCCACCCCCACGAGCATGCCTATGAGCTGCGCATTTATGCACAAACGGAAATAAAGCTGCGAATTCCAGTAGGAGGGGTGATAAAATGTATCTGATTTTAATTGAGAAACATATCGACATTTATGTTTCAAAATCAATAATGTGATAATCGGGGATAAACGCATGAAATATTCGGGTGGTGAGGTTTGAAAAAATTGTATAATCTTTGTACTTAATGCCTATTAATTGTTATACCTATATTAAATGATAGGTAGGTACATAATTGGTATTATTGATATTTTAATTCTGTATATTATATTATTATATTCACTTATAATCACTTATACAATTTACAATGTTGACTGTTATACACGCCACAAGCAGAAACGCAGAACGTATGATTTATAATAAAATCTACTAATTTGTGAAAATAGTTTTAAATATTTTCTTTCTGTAATGTACGAATGTAGGTACCCAGAATAATGAAATCAGTGTCAACTTCGAAAAAATTATAGAAACAAAATAAATATGATTAAAATAATAATATTAAAAAATAAGTAGGAACCTTTAATTAATAAGTATTAAACATAATATTTAATGTACGTGGTCAATTATAAGCTAAAAATGTGAAGTCGAGGTTTTCTGTGGGAGCCAGAGGAGCGTCAAATATACTACGACTACGACGTGGCGCAAGACACGGAAAAGAGCCGAAGCCGGTGCCGATGCACGAAACGGCTCAACAAACGAGAGGACAAAAAAATGTCTGCCGGGCGAACGCCAAAAAAGGCGAGACTAAACGGAGGATTTAATGATTGTGGTCTGCAATGTATTCTTGTTTTCTATTTCAGTTATTTATCGCATAACTTAATGATTTTTAAACTGATAAATAATTTTCTCATGACTATAAATAACGCAAAAAGAGTCAAAATAGTTTGAAAATTTTACCATGTATGGAAAATTCAAGTATAAATTTTTTACTTTTTTTGTTACAGGTGGAAAAATGTATGTAAGTTCACAACAAACATAAGTTGTTTAACTTGCCCTACCAATAATATCACTATATAAAATAATTAATAGTGATTTGCAACCAGTTACAAGATTTATGATGAAAAAATTAATTCACGGAAATCATTAGTTGTTATCGCATAACCTTACGGAGTTCACGATTTTCGGTTTACGCACCCGTACAACGCTTAAAGTTTACCTAGCTTAAGTAGATATAACAAATAACAATTATTTTAACCTAGTTAAATCAAGGTCTTCAGAATGATGGTGCAAAAATAATTCATAACAAGTTTTACATAACAAGTCGAGGGATGTTTTTAATTATAATTATCCGAGCGAGCACAGCGTGCAAGTGAATACGCCGCGCCGGGTAGGTATACCGTGTGTTCAATTTTAAAGGTAACAGGAAATATTTCGATCGTGGGACATTGAATTTGAATCGGGGTTTTTATACTGCATTTAGGACTTATAAATACATATTTTTTTAATGAATTCAAATTTTTAATTTTTTATCAGCGCATGCGCAGTAAAATAAAAATTTCTTAAATAGCAACCACTATTTTGGAGACCGGATTTCGATTTCTTTATTTTTTCTGAACAACTTTGATCTTTACAGTTTGTTGATATCTTCAAAATTGCCATGTTTATGACGGTCGGAAGTTTTAAAATAGTTAATTTGTAAATATTGCATTTTTCAACGGTCTATCTTAATTTATAGGTATTTATAGGTATTATTATAACAATTTATTTTTATTAAAACTACTAAATTATCTACTACTATTATCTTAATTTGTTTTTAATAGTATTATAATAAAAGTTATACTATTAACCTGTGTGAATAAGATATTTTGATAGCATTCTAAAATTGATTGTGAATAGTCAAACGTTTTTCGTAAGTTGCGCGTGACACATTATTTTCTGTACAATGGCAAACTATTCCGAAAAAACCGATATGGTATTAATTTTTGGAGAATGTCATCAAAATTCGAGTAAAGCAGCGGCACTTTATGCTGAACGATATCCTGAGAGATATCATCCACCACACAATTATTTACGAATTAACTATTTTAAAACTTCCGACCGTCATAAACATGGCAATTTTGAAGATATCAACAAACTGTAAAGATCAAAGTTGTTCAGAAAAAATAAAGAAATCGAAATCCGGTCTCCAAAATAGTGGTTGCTATTTAAGAAATTTTTATTTTACTGCGCATGCGCTGATAAAAAAAAATAAAAAAATTTGAATTTATTAAAAAAATATGTATTTATAAGTCCTATATGCAGTATAAAAACCCCGAATCAAATTCAAGGCCAAACGATCGAAATATTTCCTGTTACCTTTAAAATTGAACACACGGTATATGAGATAACCAAAAATTTCAATTAGCTATAACTTTAAAATAGACTTCACTATCATTTTCAATTAAAAACTAATGATTTTCGGCAATTCATTTTTGCAATATCGTTCTTAATTCGTTTTAACTTCGTGGGTCTAGAATGAAAAGGTTCTAAATCGTTAATATGAAATTGTCCAGGAGAGCAATTTTAAGGTTTGAGTTAAAATAACTTATTCCTTGAAATCATTTTGTTTAAATTAAAGTTCTAAGGCATGCAGCAACTTGTATAGTTTAATTCACATAATTATAATAATAATTTGCTGTATTGGTTGGTAATAAAATTAATAAAATACATATTATAAATTGGTTCTACAATTAGGAACTTTTCAACAAAATAAAAATAAATATATTCATCAATTAGAACTTTTTCATTCTTAACTGTTATTTGTATTATTGTTAGCTGAATAGTTTTGTTTTATAAATTCAGGCATAATTCGAATACAACTTTTTTGTATTCTAATTGTTAAAATGTATCTTAAAAAAATAATAATCCTTTAAAATTAAGTACTTATTCATATTTTGAATAATTCACTTAGTTACTAGTAAATTTTTTGAACTTAAAAAAAAAATGCATTTGTGTGAAAGGCTAAAATTGTGTATAAAGCATCAACATACATATTTTGTATTACATTTTAGTATATGATTATGGTAGACAAATGTTGATTAAAGCGTAAATAACAAATTTTAAAAAATGGCATTTGGCTAAAGTTATATAGTTGTCAAACCTTATTATAGTCTTTAAACTTATTTAGAGATATATGGGTATTCGTTTAGTATGTGACCTACTGAGTTAAAATCGAGTTTAGTATGTGACCTACCAAGACGATTATCTATATTATGTACGGGTACCTACTGATCTATTAACAGGTAAGATGAATTTTTGAAATTTAAGTAAAATACAAAAAGTGTATTTCTAAAAATATAATTTAAATAAAATAAAACTCTTTTATAACAACATAATTTTATGAAATCTATTGAATAGTTTTGACATACCTATTGCCGTTATAGGTACCTATGTGTCTTCATTCATTTTGTTTAACTCATTTTGACATTGTTAAATGTAATCCTGTATTATTTTATATTTGTATATTGTATTACTAATATATTAGTTAAATAATTATTAACATAATTTTATGATTTTTAATTTAACTGTTTTTAAATTAATTAATGGTCCTGTGGATCATATACTAAATGAATACCCAATACGGTAGGTCACGCGGTCTGGTAGGTCACATACTAAACGAATACCGATATATGTAAGACAATAAAAGGTTTTTTTGAGTTAACTTTTAAGATCTAACAAATGACAATGGTGACCAAATATCTATTTTTTTTATATGTTTCATAATCTGTGAATATACATTATCCACTTCTTGGATGCACGAGTGGCCTGGGACTGAAAACATCATTGTAACGGATTTTGTTTTGGGATTCTTCAACATAAACCCAATAATGACATTATCTTATTCCAGTTTTGTGGCACACAACTATCAGACCATGTAACAATGTTTAGTATACCTACCCAAATTATTATCAACAATATATTGTAATATGTTAATAAACACACTTGCAAGGTCATTTCCTGATATACCAATAATTGTTTCATTCCAAATAGCACAATATATAGTATTGGAAGTAGACAAATGAGCTGTACGGTTTTAAACATTTATTTTTGAAGTAATTAATGATTTATAATTAAGTATAAATAAAATTTTATCTTTTCTGCTGAGACTATAGTATAAATCGTGAATACTTATTATTTCATCTCGATCAAAATTAACTAAACAACTATATGCACAACTATTACAAGACCTTAGAAAGTTTACAATTTTGGCTGGAATTATTTTGCCTGTTTTAGATACATGTTCAAGTCCTTTTTCAGTCAAATCATTATTGATTGATTGTTTCCAATTTTTGGGATTTCTTTGTTTTTTTCTGGTAAACTTATTATCCATTTTGATTGGTGCCTTTTGTGATGGTGATTCTTCACAAGATGATTATTCAACTAATCTAAAACATGACAAATTATTTTAATTTTGTTATTAAATTACAGTTTGGTGTATTTACTATCTTATATTATAATTACTAAAAGACATAGATTTTTAAATGTAATTTGGGTATTCTTAGGTATAGCATGCACTCTGTGCAACATGTTTGCATTTATGCAATACACTTTTAGTCTATTTCCATAAGGTTAATATAAAAATTAATAAAATAGTAAAACATAGTACAATACTATAACATAATATACAAAAATAAATTGTTCAGTGAAAATTAGTATTATATATTCAGTACATTTAATGTGTAAACATAAAACATTAAGGTATTTCTAGTTCCTGCTCAGTTATTATTTTGTTATTAATACATGCAGGCTTTCAATAATTATATATTTATCTGATACTAATATTAAGAAATGTTTTTATTTTGTGTATCTCATATTGTCATTATCATATTTAAGTATACTACTCATAAAAACATAGCAAAAAACACAAAATACCTGATTTTATAGCAAAAATTATAGCTAGGCACTGGTAGAATTATTTTAGCTTAAATTGGAACTATGTTTAATTAAAATAAATTATTATTGTAGTGTAACATTACCTTAACATGTTTGTTGAATTTTCATCAAATAAACCATAAGAAATGTGAGTATGTACTTTCTGAGGTGACTTTTAGAGTCCATCCAATCTTGTAACTCATTAATACTTTAAATATCATTTTGTGAATCTCTAGTCTTGAAGTAAACTAGGAATACAAAAACAAAACAATTTTTAAGCATAGTTTAACTATTTAAAAATTAATAAAAGCCAAAAAAGGTGCTCTGCTGTACAGTAGGTTACAAGCGGGTTACTGTATAATCGATGGTATTAAATTTGAATTCAATGATATAATATCATTGTATAAGAAAAACGATTCTGAGCGGAGATGGTATGTCAGTCTAGGTTTAAGACTTATATATACATATCTATGATATTTTAAAAAATTTTGACTTATAATAAATTAAAAATTAATCATATCACAATATCCAATAAGTACTTATAATGCGTTATACATCAACAAAAAACCGTGATACTATCATAGATACATAATAGTACACTTTAGAAGTTTCAAGTAGGTACCCACGAATAATATTATACAATCACAACAAAATAACTAAAATAATTATGCTAGGTTTTTTAATATGTAATTTCGTCCAAAAATGAACTTAAAATGACTATAAAAATAAACTGTGCTTGTGTATTTTTAATATTTTTCAACTGCTATTGTAACAATATATCAGGAGCATTGTATTAAAATTTTACACTTTTTGACCCAACACATAAAACTTCATTGATATTCATAAAAAAAAAACTAATAAAATGGGAAACTGCAAATGTAACTAAACAGTTAAAAACATATCATAATATTTTGAAAATTTTATCATGTATAGAAAATGCAAATATAAACAAGCAGTGAACATTTCATGTATATACGTTCATTTGTTTTATAGTTACACCAAAAACCAAAATTTTGAGTAAAAAATCCCGTTTTTCCTTAATTTTTATGTTGTTTTTTCCGGCACAAAACTATTGGGAATTTTAAAATTTGACCTCCCAAATGCACCAACTAGATTCAGTTTTCCATCGAACAAGGTACTGTTGAAAAAAATCGAAGCAGTTTTACGGCCCAAAACCGTGATGACAGACACAAAATTGAATAAATAAAAAAAATAAAATAACACACATCAATGTAAAATCAATACATTCATTGTTCCACTCAGAATCTAAAATTGATTTTTGTAATAGAAGTATTGAAATGTATACTGCCGTTAAAATGATGACAAAATATACCAATTGATGAGACTTATTATAAATAATATGAGGCAAGTAAAAAATTGTGTGTAAAATGACTTGTCAACAAGAAAGTTATGGAAATAATTGGAAATGTACATTTTCAAAATTGTTTAGAGCAAAGTTGAAAACAGATACGTGATCTTCAAATAAATGAAAATATTAAGAGAACGTAACACGGGCATTTGTTTTCTCTGTCTTACAAGAGAGTAACTTAGGAAATTTAAGCTCAGCATAAAACATTAAGCTTTTCTAGTTTAAAAATTAGAATGAATCGACCTATTATGAAACATGATTTTTAGTTATGAGCTTTTTTAATTAACGCTATATTATATACGTAGAACTTGCTAAAAAATTTAACTACAGTAAAAACTCCAATAAAAACAAAGATAATTTTCTTACCATCAAGTTTCATTCACTCTAAATTTAAACTAACAAAGTCAAACGTGATCTGCTGAGCTTAAATGTGCTGTTATGTAATTGTAAGACGGAGACAACAAATGCTCGTGTTACATTCTCTTAATTATTAAAACTGGCAGTTCAAATAGTTTGTTTGAAACACACCTCCCACTCCTTCCAAATGAACACCCTTTCAAATGACTGTGAAACTAATTAAATGTACATCATTTAATGACATTCCTGTGTTTAGTAAAATTATAGCAGAAGGTCTCAGAGGTATACACTATTATTTCACCCATCTACCCACCCAACTTTCAAGCCAGTTATTAAATTGAACTAGAAATCAAAATTGAAAAAGGTTTTAATTTGTAAAATATTTTGATTATTATATTGCAACAAATATTTCATCAGTCATTACTATAATATTGTTATATCATAAATAAAAATAAGTGTATTAACTTACAGGCAAAGGTTTTAATTGAGAAAATATTTGTTCACAATAATTATTTTCAAGCTTGGCTCATTGATCTACTTCATGTTTTAGTGCTATTTTGTTTAACTTTAATTTGTTAAGTAAGAATGGAGATTCTTGGCATGGTTTATTACTATCATTTCCAGTACCGGTCACTGAAAAGAAAAAATATAGAATTATTATGCAACTCAAATTTAAGAACTATATTTTAATTACAGCTTAAAAGTATAGGTAACTCACTTGTATATACCCTCAATAAGAATTTTCTTTGAGAAATGTTTAAGTTTATTTTTTAGTTCTCCTTTTTCTGTTTCTAGTGAATCAATATCTGCTTGCAAATGGTCCATCTTTTCTTCTTATTCTTTTGAATTTCTTTTTAATTGCTGTTGTGTTTCATCCAATCAATATAAAACAAACATTTTCTAATAAAAATAATAAATTTTTAACTATTTTTCCATGTAATAAATATTTTAATTTATAGTTAACCTTAAAGTCAAGCATTTCTGGTATTGATGACCAAACTTCATCTTTTGTAGCAGATTCTCCGATTAATTGAGTTTGTAGATCTTGATTTAGTTCTCTTATTAACCAGACCTTTAAATTTTACAATAACCAAATTCCGATCAGCTAAACTTTCCAATGCTTGTCCTTTTCCTTTGACACACTTTAAAATAAATATGACTTAGGTATAAATAAAAATAAAATGTTTGCTATTAATACTATTTAAAACCTCTCTAATATTAGCATTTGCCATATCTAATTCTTTACGTAATTGCATTTCCAACTCTGTACTATCTTCTCGGAGTTGATCATTAATATCTTGTATCGCTTCTAGATCAGTCACTGCTTTCTCCAATTCTAATTTCAAATTCAATTTCTGTTAACCCAGAAACTCAACTAATTCCTCTGCTCCTAAAGCTGCATCAACCTAAAATATAATAATATATTAATACTTGGAAACTATCTATTTAAAAATTAATATAAAACCTGTTCATGCAAATCATTAACTTGAGATGCTAGTTCTTCATTAGACTTCTGTAAATCATTACATTGTTTAGTTATTTCTTCGATTTCTCTTTGTAAGTTTTGTGTTTGGTGTTTCTCGTGGGCGGATAAGTCTCGTAATCTAAAGTTTCAATAAGTGTCAACTAAATAGGAATCAATCAATTTTATTCAACAATAATAATATAAAAGCATCTTATACTTGAATAGTGTATCTCTAAGACGTACATTTTGTTGTTCAAGTTCCTTGACTTTGAAAGAATTGGCACCATCTTCTCCCTCTTCACTTACATTTCCTTTCTCAAACTCAGCCTTTAAGAGTTCTAAATCTACTGTTAATTCCTCAATACGCTCTTTTGCTTGGTCTAATTTAAAAGCAAATATATTTTTCAAGGTACCTTATAGAGAAGCACTAAGCAGCATTTATTTGTATTTTATTTTTAAAACAAGTTATGAATATTTTAATATTGTAAGATATAATTATTTATTTATTAATTTATTTTGACTAAACGGGCTGAGCCCTTTTGATATACAAATTTATGTCCACGCACACAATTAGATATTATACAATGTGTCCCGTGAACAGGTGCGTACGTTAGTTAGTAAAATAGCTTTAAAATAAAATCCTATAAACAATATTCTCACCTTTAAGTTTTATAACTCGCTCCAATATGGTATGTACATAATTATCTTCAAGAAAGTCAACGTCTGAAAATTGTCAACACATTGGCTCAACTTAATAGTTTCTTGTAAATGGTACATCATATATTTCAGTTTTGAAAACCATAATAAGTATAATCCACTGTATGAACTAAAAACGAAAAACCACTAAGTAACTTTTGGCTTTGACAAACATTTAAAATCGGAACTTAAGTAATATACTTATATAAGTGTGTGTGAATTAGACATTATTAAGTTTCTAAGGCTTTTCTGGGTGAATTAAAATCATCGACTGTAACGTCTCCAAATCCTTGATTTGTCTGTTCATTTTCTTCAAACTCATAGTTGTAATTTTCTGAAAATATAAAGTTGTAAAAAATATCTGAATACCTACCTAATTAATATTAAAATAATTCAATATTAAAAGATTTTACCTCTTAGATGATTTACTAGTCGTGCTCAGAGTGGTACCAGTGTTGCTGTAAATTATTAAAATTTATTTTATATTGTTTATTTTACTTATCTAAACAGACATGAGGTTTGGATTATGTTTTGTGACAGCCTCTGGCCATAATAATATCTACTATATACTGAGCCTTGTGTATAATTACTGATTGTGAAATGATTACCGCAGATTCTGCTCCAGATAGATATTGGGTAATCATTTAATTTGAAAATTTATTTCCTTCTATTTTCATTTTTTGTAAATCTATATTTGTGAACAAATTAGACTGGCACCATATTATTAAGAAATATAATCAGTACAACTAGAAAATAATACTTACAAATGAAAATTAAGGTACCTAATGTGGCGAGGCGATACTTTGGATGTTTTACTAAAAAGAATACACTTATGCATGGCAACTTTTTACTAAAACGTATGAATACAACACTGTACGAATGTATAGTAGTCTGTATTTACTATTTCCGTTCAAATTTAAAATACCTAATCGAATGATTCAAATGATTCAATTAAAGTCGGCAAACTGCGAACATTAAAATTATATTATGTTGTTGTTATTCATTTGATAACAATTATTACTATCTTAGTGATAAGCACGGTATTTAATATTTATAGACTTAATAATACATTTCAATATTATTTTGTTTTAATGTTTTGTTGATGTGATAATGTGAAATTGCTTACTTATTTCTTTAGTTATTACTTATTAGTTATTAGCGTGGTTACTGGTTATTACTTTAGTAATTTAGACAGAATGTAATTAAAAATATATTTACAAGAATACTTCCGACTTCCACAGTCTTAGTCAAGTACCTATGTAATGATTATATTTTATATTGATACATATTTCTATTAATCTAATATATCCAAGTCAATATATCATTGCTTAATGTTACGTCGTTTGTTTTATTGTTGTTCAAGGATTATTGTTTTGGTTAATTGCTATGGAGGCCCGGCATAGAAGCTCCCAGTCAGCGAAATTGATCAATTTATCTAAAAAATATAATACATTAGGTGCTGTTAAAAGCAGTACAAGTAATTTACCAAAGGATTCGTATTATTTGCCATTACGTCCCTATGGCATGCAGCCTGACTGAATAGAGTCTAACTCTAAAGTAAGACAATGGTTGCATCATGTAAATAAACACAAGTTAGTATACCATCCAGACACACTTTCTTGTTCGCAAAGGTGGGTACCATAAGCTATATATCATAATATGTTTATAATTGTTTACTTATTATAGTATTTTATTAATATAATTTTATTTTTTTGTAGTTTTTTTTGGGTAGAACATGACGAAGAGCAAAAGAATGAGATTTTTAGCAGTGGTATAAATGATGAAAATGTTATTATACAAAATAAAGGTGTTCAGAATAATTCTGATAATATATGTACGACAGATTTTATGAAGTAAGTAAACTGTTTTTTTATCATATTATCTTATATAGTACAATGTTGTCATAATATATTCACTTGGATGAACAATGCAGATAAATCTCCACCCATTGTCTCTTTATATTTTCAAGTATTGGGACCATTTCTTGTGATAGTTATTTTTTTATACATACAATTTGTCTGTATTATAGAATAATTGCTTTGATAGTAGGTAAATAAATTATAAAATTGATTAAGGTTAAACATCAAATTTCAATCAATACTATGCTAGTTAATTATATTTCAAAAGTTCGGCCCACGTCAAGGTAATAAAATTTCATATACCACTGCTTTACAGTACTCTGTCTGGCTTTGTATTTTTTCCCATCTCTTTAATCAAAAAATAACTTGAACTAATTTCAGTTTATTTTTTTGATAATTAATTTTTAATTTTGTATTAAATAATTTTAATGTAACATAATTGTATACAACTTTTTATTAGTAATTGATTAGTTTCCATGTTTTTTTAATAAACTAATTATTATTTTTTTAGAAATTATGACGATAAATATTTATTTGAAAATGAAGATATCACTAAGTCATCCGTTGAATGTATTTCTACATATCCTGTTGAGATATCAAATTGTAATAGTGATGTTTTATTTATTGGAAATGAAAATAATTTTGATTTCAAAAGTATATCAATCTTAATAAAGTAAGTGTTGCTTATTTAACAATAAAATTATGTAATAGTTTTATTTATTATTTTGTTATGTCATGTTAATTTACATACATTTATTTGGTTCAATATGTATACAATATACATACACCAGGGGTCTCCAAACTTTTTTATTCAAGGGCCACAAAAAAAATCAAAAGCTCTTAGCGGGCCAAAAGTTTATTAACACATAATTTTTAACTGTATGATAATATAGGTACCTACCTATATAAATAATATGTTTACTTTATATTTTTGTATAGAATATTGTTTACTTTACAATATATTTAAATAAAAATAAATAGGTATAAATATTATAATATAATATAAAATATAAATACATTTTTGAAATATGGTATATTTTACAGTGCTAATGATGAATATGTATTTGAAAATAAGGAAAGTATTGAGGATCTACTGAATTTTTGGGATCCTCCATTTTCACCTACTCGTGTTACAATTTTTAACCATCATGAAAACCAGAAGAATATTGTTGTCAGTCCCACTACATATTTGTTAAAGTATGTACTTTAGATAAATATTTTGCAATTGTTTTTATTTATTATTTTAATTACAATTTAGATATAATAATGATAATATATTTTGTAATACTATAAATATTTTTTTTTATTTTAGTTCAGTCGAGAACACTTATTATGATATTGTGGCTAATAACTTAAATGCATTAAACAATATTTCTCCATCAGCAGCTATTTACACTAACCATGATGGTAATTATTATCCCACTAAAAACACAGAAACTAGTCACGGGGGACAAATAGACCTGTTTGTAAAAAGTTTGTACTATTGGTAAAACAAGCCAACGATACGCGCTCTGGTAGCATAATTCTCAACTAGCCGATTCGGGATAGATGTTGTGTTTACATTGCAATGTCCATTGAAAAGGTGGTCGTTTTTAATTTTTCTAGAGTTGTTAATTAAGCTAATTCAGCTAAATTAAATATTAAATAATTAACTTTATTGTGTTGTTTAATTAATCAATCTTTAAGTACCTACTTATTCATAATAATATTAAATATTAATTCTTATTTGAAGTAAACTGTATGTATGGACTATGGATTAATAATGAAATGCATATTTACAGAAATGACTTAAAAAAGTACTAAGATAAAAAGACAAAAGAAAAAAACAACAATTATTGTTCCGTATTTGGATGCTGCTCTTACTATTCCACTAACGAGGATATTAGTTTTCATCTTATACCGAAAAGCAACAACCCAAAAGTGTTGCTAAAAAACAAATGGGGACAAGAAGAACTAGTTGACCGCCGTAGAATGTGGGCTATTTTATTACGGTTTTCGAAAGAAGCATTATTGAAAAAACATATTGTTGTTTGTTCAAAACATTTTACCTCAGAGGACTTCTTACCTTCAGGTTAGTAACATGTAGTTACTATTTATTTTTATGGTGTTCAAATGAATAGATTATTTTTTTAAATATTTTGTTTGTAAGTTGATGAATAATCTACCTAATTGAATAATGAATATTTTTAAATTACCTAGGAAGTTGAACAATGTATGGCTTAAGCACATTTTTAATAATAATTTTCAAATATCTGTATTATACATTAGGTAGTTGTTTGTATGAAATATTGAAGTTCACTGTATTCATACTATGTGTTAGGTACTTATTATACATATTTTTAATATGTAGTAAGTATTTCCTTTCAGTGTTAAGTTAGTATAAAATATAGAAATATAGTTGGAACAACTTTATCTACTTGCAGTTTATATTATTATTGGTAATAATTATTATATGTATAAAACATAATTTACTTTTTTAGGACAAAATAACAAACGCAAACGTCTTAAACCCATGGCAATTCCATCACAAAATTTACCCAAGTCTTCTGTATGCTCATTCGCCCAAGGAAAGATCATATCCTAAAAACAAATGTTCACCAATAAACCAACTAGAATCAGAATGTGAAGTGAGTGAATTTTTATCATTGACATTACATTTCATTTTAATAATGACAAATATAAATAGAATTATTTTACATTTTAGTTGCATGTGCTTAATTCAGATGGGGATGAGAGCTGTTTGGAGTTTGTTGGGCAAACAATGCCAGACGATTCTAATGAAAATGACCATGTTAATACTTTGGAGTGTAATGTACAAGATAACATAATTGCTAATACAATTCTCAGAGAACTTAAAAGTACAGGAATACAAGTAGCAATTTGAGATTTAAAAACTTCATTTCTATCATTCATAGACACAGTGAAAAAACTGAATACCATGACTGGCATTTGTTCTTTTGAATTTTTAAATGAGATAATAGCCTTACATATGACATATTTTCCAGATAAAAGACAACATACATTATGTCTTAAAGAAAGCATGTTATGGTATTTGTTAAATTCAAGCAAGGTTTATCTTTTGCAATTTTGAGTATTTTATTCAATGATTTTTCTGCAGAAAGTTGTAGACTAACTTATAATTCTTTGATTCCTCAACTGGCATATATATTTAAATCTTTGATCTATTGGCATTCTAGGCAAGAAAATTTAAATAATACACCCCATTGTTTTGAACAGTTTAAAGATGTGCGAGTTGTATTAGACTGTACAGAAATATCATTGCAAAGACCTAAATGTTTGACTCGCCGTATAAAGTGCTATAGTAACTACAAGTCTACATTTACATTAAAATTTTTGATAGGAATTTCTCCAGGTGGTCTTATAACATATATCAGTAAGCCATATGGTGGTAGAACTTCTGATAAAGCCATATTTGAGCAAAGCAATCTTATTGAATTAATGCAAAAGCCTGATGCTGTTATGGTTGAAAAAGGATTTTTGATTGATGATATTTGTAAAAAAAAATATATAACTATAATAAGACCACCTTTCCTTAAAAATCAAAAGCAATTTTCTATGGAAGATGCTTTGTTGTCTAAAAATATCGCTAAAGCTAGAGTTCACATTGAACGAATTAATCAGCGAATAAAAACTTTTAATATTTTTTGTCATACCTTTCCATGGGCTCATATACATTTAGCTTCGGACATAATGACAATAATAGGTGGTTTATGCAATATAAGCCCACCAATATTTTCATCAGACAAATTTAAAAAATAATATGTAAAATTT
Organism: Macrosiphum euphorbiae; assembly: GCA_949089665.1. Lineage (NCBI taxonomy): Eukaryota > Metazoa > Arthropoda > Insecta > Hemiptera > Aphididae > Macrosiphum > Macrosiphum euphorbiae. The sequence continues at coordinate 249,091 of CARXXK010001749.1, forward strand.
AATATAATATGTATAATTTAATATAATATAATATATTATAATAATTGTATATAATATTTAAAATGTTAGTTTCACTCACATCCTACTTAATTTGTAATTAAGAACATTTTAATGTTAACTAATATATATTGTTAATTACACATACTTCATGTATTAATCTTTCAAAATAAATAACTTTTAAACTACAAAACAAGTTTTTACAATAATCTTCATCGTATATTACTTTTAACACTGCATTTTTATTTTCATAGCTACTGTGTACTATAAAGTCACATTCCTTAACATTTAATAAAACAATGCCCATTTGTACTTGTGCATAGTAACAATGGTTTTTTTTAAACTCAATGAACCATTTGGGTGTTTTACAATGTATTTTAAACTATTTAAAAGATCTTTTATTCCAAGTTTTTTACCATCAAAAGGACATTTGATTTTTATAATTTTAATGGGTAAAAAATATTCATCAATGCTGATTCCATCTGGACTATAACCTAACCAAGGATTGTTAACGTCAATCACTAAACCACACTCTAAAATATTTGTATTAAATTCTTTTGAATACAAATCTCTGGCGATGTTTTCATATTGTAAACCATATTTAACAAACTTATTTGTGAATAGTTTCGGCCACAAATATCGTGGCTTTCAAAGCCCATTGTTCATATGCTTTTGAAAAGTTTTGTTAAAGGTATACAGCCCATAGCATCGACTTCCTGTGGTTCTGTACTGCCGACAATGGTCCCAAAAAGATTTGTCTTTTTGAGATTGATATAATACTTCATAAAAATCAGTTGATAACTTAGAAAATGATACCTTGCAACAATCACCCATATTCATGACTGGGTAGTTTTGCCAAATACCCTGACAAAGGATGCGATGACACATTCAGCCTGGACAGCTGTGTGTTTTCTGCCAATATCACTGATGATTGGTTAGTTGGCAAATTACGACCCAAGGAATGAAGAGCAATTGCTGAAGTTGGTGCAGCAGCTATGAATCTTGACCTAAAATTTGTTTTTTTAGTAATTATTAATTTATAAATTAAAATAAACATATCACCTAATTGTATCTGCATCATCGTCAACAGAATTTGAATCGACAACATTTTTTTTATAACAGTCAAATGTATCAATTGGTAAAGGTTTATAATGAGTTAACGTAGGTTCCTTTAATTTTGACCACTGAAATGTCAAATGTTATGTCAGTTGATGAAAAAATTTCCAAATCAGCAACTGAATTTCTGAAATTAACAATGGTAGGTACCTAATTGATAACTACATGTAATATTCAATGTTATATTGAATTCCATTTAAACTAAAAATATTTTAAAACATTTACTTTTAATCAATGTCAAAATAATTGATTTTTTTTCCATTTGATAGTAATTTTTTTGTTTAAGAAACTTGAATTATTGCTTCTAAGTTCCAATGCATGTTTAAAATTTTGAATAAAAATGCAAACAATTACCTGTTAATAAACAAAAGTATTGCAACAACGTGCTTACAGCACTCAGAAGCTCCTGCTTTGCAACTGCATTTGAACTTTATAATTTCCACTTCAGGCTTCGTTAGTTCACCAAAAATTGAATGGGGCATATCTTGTAAATGTGATGTTTGAACAATTAGGTGAATGCACTAATTGTGTGACACTAGCCTAAAAACCCAAATATGTTCATAGTACCAACTTAATATTATTTACATCAAATTTGTAATTACATAAACATAGCAGATGTCATATTTACCATTTCAATTTTACCACATAATACAATCTGTTTGCTTTTTAATATTTTTTCTCCTTCTATTGCACTACGAGAATTAAAAGTGCAATTCGCATAAGTAAATATTTTTAACAGTGACAAAGACATGTTACACATTATATTAAGCGCTGTATTTACATAAAATTATACTTACACACTACATACTACAGTTGAACCTTTAAAATAGCAGCATATATTTAGCCATGTAAAATAGGTAATAGCGCGAGAAATACGTCCAGACTCTGAGCGGTGCGGTACCCCCCGACCATGTACCAACAGCGCGCCCCGTGTTATTTTGTTTGCCAATATTCATATTATTTAGTAATTCTATAATAATAAATTCTTAAAAATATTATTTCTAATCACGTTTTTTTTTTTTTGTCTATGTTATTAGTTTACAGAAGTGCAAACGAGGAGAACTCGAAAAAGTCGTCATTGAACAAGAGCAGTGGCGTGGTGAATGGGGTTTTATGAGCTTAGGCGTATGGGGGATTTTTTTGGTTGGGGTTGGGTGGTTGGTACATTATGGTAATCAATCACATACAACAAATAATTTAAAATATTTACAGTCAAATAATAATTAGATGTACTAAATATTCTATGTAGGTGATATAAGAGGGGGTAGGTCACTGAAATATATGCTGGGCATCAGATTAACCAGCGTAGGTATACCTTTACTTTATAATTTTCATAAATTATCTGTAATTTTTCGGTAAAAGAATGAACTATTTGTATGAAAGACCTTGTATTAAATTGTCTAGCCTTTCGCATACATATTTATATTTTATAAGTTTTGAACTACAAATTGATGTGGTTAAATTGTTTGAACTTTAAATGCATATGTTAAAAAAAAACTTGCGTAGGTATTACATTTTTAAGCTTTTCGACCGGATGAATAATTTTTTATTGACATTTATAAAAAAAAAATGTAATTAGTCAAATACAATCCAAGTGAGGACTATATAACCAAGCAGGGGGTTATATAGGATTTTCTTTAGGAGGGGGATATCAAAATTTGTTTTGTGCTATCGCAACTTTTTGTTAGTTACCTACTCCATGTAAGGTAGGTATATATAATACTAAATGTTGTGTAATGTCACTCACATGCCCACAGGATAACAAAATTATAATTAATAACCAACAGTACTGCAACCAGTTTGTACTTTATACATGGAAAAACATGGGTAAGGGAGGGGGTCTATCCCCCATATCCCCCCCATAAATACGTCACTGTAACCAAGCTATTGTTACCAAACAATTTAAATAAGTTTTCATTTTTTTTTCTTCAATTAGGTACTTTTAAAAGCACTGAGCAGATTCAATTTTGACCTCCTAAAAGTACCAACTAGATCCAATTTGCTTCCAAAAACATATACTGGGCATCGAAGCTTATGATAAGAGCATTTTTTCTACCAGAAAAGTTGAAAAGTTACAAACATTTTAAAATACCTCAAATAAACGTCTGAAATTTTTAGACTGGACAAAATAAAAATAAATTTGTAACTAATTTTCAAGCCCCCCCCCCTCCCCATTGAAAAATCCTGCGGACGCCACTGTATGAATGCATATTTCTGAACTTTTAAAGGATTATTTTGCCAGTTTTTAGCGCATAAGTGCATGCTTATTTAATAATTTTTGGGGCTTGAACTTACAAGCCCTGCTTATATGACACAATATAAATATCAATATTTAATTTAAGTTAGGTACAATTTAAAATTATAATAAAACTTGTGCCCAATAAGCCTATACTACATGCTTAACTATACAGAAATACAAATTGTTTTATTCCTTTTGACACTGTCTTAATTTTTGTAGAATTGTATCATACCATAAAACTTATATATTATACTCAGTACCTATAGGTAATACGGTCTATTGATAAATCGTATGTTCATTTACAGACATCTTTGTGATCTGCAATGTACCTACTTATTCTAGTTTTCTATTTCTGTTATAGTATGCATGCCAAATTTAACTACACAGATTGCAGGTGCGCAAGTTTATGGACATTCTAATACATTCTCCCGCCAGTCATAGGCGCACATAGGGTGTTAATTTAGGGGGTGCTGGGATAATTTATGGTTCACAGATCCGTGGGGGGCAAAGCCCCCCACACCCCCCTAATCCTAATATTTCTGCATTGCATTAGATTTAATTTGTACAGTGTATACAATAATTTCTAAAGTGCAATGTATCAAATAGTCTGTACAGTGGCGGCGCCGGGGGTGGGCCAGGGTGGGCCCGGGCCCACCTTAAAAAGTCTCCGGCCCCCCCTGTGGCCCACCCCAAAAATTAAATTTAACCATATTAGAATACTAAAAAATATCTCATGAATAAATCATGATTAATTATTAAAATATGAAAATATTAAGTCATAATAGATGGCGTGAACAACATTTTGAATGGGTTGAAAACTATATGCACTATAATATGCTTTCAACCCTCATAAATAACGTGTATTTTCCAGCGGCTGAATACGAAAATAATAAATTATTATTAAATATTCATTATGGTATTGAGTGTAATTATGGGTTAGGGAGCATAAAAATCGAAAAGTGTTTACATGAATATATATTTTGTTAGCAAATAAATACTATTAATACAATACATGTTTACAAATCATTGTTTTAGTAAGTTTACACGATGAAGTGTAAAAAAAATTGGAAGTTGACCCTCCCCCTCTCCCCTCTGCGAAATTTCCTGTCATCACTATTGTTTATATATATATATATCAAGTCAACAATTTGGCCCTCCCTAAAAAATTTGGGCCCCAGCCTGGCCACCTGGTATTAAAGTTCTGGCGCCGCCACTGAGTCTGTATGATTGTAAAGAAGACGCTAGCGCTAGGTACACCCAGGTGTGTTGTCTTCGTATTTCAGACGTATTATAGGTACAACATAGGCAAAACTGTTTTGCACGGGTATAAAAAACATTCAGGCTCTACTCTAAGCTAAAAAACTAAATGTTCACACTAGAAAAATGAGAAAATTTACTCTGTAACTTTGTTTTTATATTTCCGATATCAAAACCAAAATAAAAGTTATTTAAGTTTGATAAAAAAAAAAGGTGCTCTGCTGTACAGTAGGGTACAAGTGGGTCACTGTATAATAGATGGTATTAAATTTGAATTCAATGATATACTAACATCATTGTATAAGAAAAACGATTCTGAGCGAAGACGGTTAAGTCAGCCTATGATATTACTAAGTATATTTGATGATACTAAGGTGAATAAAGCAATTTATATATAACCTATTTAAGTAGAATCTTGTTTTAAATTTTCAATCATTAGCTATAAAAGTTGAACATTTTATAAATTTTTAACTATAAAATTATTATTAAATTTTAAATGTGATAAATTTTGTCAAAATTTGAATTTTAAATAATTATAAAAAAAAATTGTGCCTATGTATTTTTAATATTTTTCAAGTGTTAATGTAACAATATATCAGGAGCTTTGCATTCAATTTTCAAGCTTTTTTACCATACAAATAAAATTTTATTGATATGAATAGAAAAAAAAATTAAAAAAATTGAAAACTGAAAATGTCCGTAAATAGCTCAAAAAGAATCGAAATATTTTCAAAACTATATGGTGTATAGGAAATGCTAATATAAAAATTTAGTAAAATTTTCAAGTATCTACAGTCATTCGTTTTTTAATTACAACAAAATTAGAAAATCGTTACATGAGAAATCGAGTGAATATCAAATGTAAAAATATGAATTTCAAACGTTCATAAAAATTTAATTTGAGATTCTTGTAGACATTTTTTTTTTTTTGATAAAAGTAGACAAACTTATGAGGAATCTTGCATTACATTTTCATATCTTAGATTTAAAAATAAAAATTTTTATGAATTTCTAACTCGAATTAATTTGCAAATTTTCGTCATTTTCACATATTTTGTCAATATTTGGAATTTAAATGCTTATAACAAAAAACTGTGACTAAGGATTTTTAATATTTTTCATCTGTCTTTGAAACAATATATTAGGAGCCTTCTATTAAATGTTTAAGCTTTTATACCCAACAAATAAAATTTTATTGATACTTATAGAAAAAAAAACTAAAAAAAATGGAAACTAAAAATGTCCGTAAAAAGCTCAAAATAACTCAAAATATTTAGAAAATTTTATCATGTATAGAAAATGGAAATATAAATAACCAGTGAAAATTTCATATATCTACGGTCATTTGTTTTAAAGTTACACCAAAAACCAAAATCAATTTTCTCGAAAACAGATTTTGCGTAAAAATTCCCGGTTTTCCTTAATTTTTCTTTTGTTTTTCACGGCGCTTTTGAAAACTACTGTGAAATTTTTGCTTTTGACCCCCCCCAAAGTACCAACTAGATTCACTTTCCTATCAGAAAAGATATTGTTGAAGAAAATCCAAGCACTTTTACTGTCCTAAAAGATGATGACAGACAAAAAAAAAAAAAAAATGAATTCGTGAATTCGTAAACAGTTGTCAATATTTGTAATGAAAAGAAAAATTCCGAACCAATAAACCACGATAGTTTATAAATGATTGGTGAAATACTGAAATAAACTGAGGGTGCTAGTTTGAAGCACCCCCCTATGTGCGCCTATGCCGCCAGTGCCCCTAGACACAGTGTTTGAGAAGTTATATATTTTTTGGTACCTAATTAAATTACAATATGAATTATTAAAGGTGACCTAAATATCTACTTGTAAAAAACTTGACTACCGGGATTTAAATAACGAAATATGATTTAGGTAACCTATTGGCTATTGATCTATTATAAAATAGAAACTTAACCTACCAATAATATCACTATATAAAATAATTAAAAGTGATAATTTGAAAACGATTTCTTAAAACCCTAAAATATTTTTTTTAATTTAGTGTCTTATCCATATAGTTTAGTGCCCAAACATTAATGATGTAAAAATTATTTCCCGGAAATCGTTAGTTTTTATGTCATAGTCTTTGTAATACCGTGACGGAGTGTTGTCCGACAATTAGATTTCTTCGATCAATGATTCTAACCGATCTATTTTTAGGGGCGTAGATGACGTTACAACTGGAGGCGAAAAAAGGGTTTCAATTTGCCGCTCTTCGTGGTCATTCACTTAGATCAGGAACAAGAAAATAATGTTAATATTAATAGACTCGCTAGCAAAATCTGACCTTATTAGCTATAAGTTTTAGAACTAATATTTACTTTTGAAATTATATATACTAATAAATTGCGCACGCCAACATTTTTAGAAAAATTAAATAGTAAGTATGTAGTCACATGTAAGCCATGGTTGTGTTCGAATAAATGGAATGGACAGACAAAGAAATAATATTATGTCGATCTTCAATGACTATGTAATGATTTTACAGCTAACAACGTCTTAGCTCTCACCAACTTAGCCACACCCCGTTGTTTGCATATCAAGTCTAATAAACTTGTCAATTCGAAAGCGATCGTTATTATATATTATTGGCTGGACTGGCCCAGTGGTCTACTGTCCTACAGGACAATGGGCCGCTGTCTTTGGCTGGGTTTTGGGCCGGTGCCTATTGTTAGTACAATAATATCGGTAGGTACATAAGTAAATATTAAAAGTAAATTGTTTCAAAGGCAGATGAAAAATCATGAAAATTAGCAAATTATTTTGAGTTAAGAATTCGTAAAAATTTTTCTTTTTAAATCTTAGATTTGAAAATGTAATACAAGGTTCCTTATAAAATTATCTACCTTTATCGAAAAAAAATGTCTATAAGAAAGTCAAATTAAATTTTTATGTGCTTTTGAAATTCAAATTTTTACAACATTGGATATTCACTCGATTTATCATGTAGCGATTTCTTTATTTTGTTGTAATTCAAAAACGAATAACTGTAGATACATGAAAATCTCACTGAATGTTTATATTAGAATTTCCTATACTAAAAATTACAGAAGGACAGTTTATTTTTATAGTCATTTTAAGCTCAAATTTGGACGAAATTATATAATAAAAAACCTAGAATAACTATTTTAGTTATTTTGTTGTTCAAAATGTATAAAATGTTCAACTTTTATAGCTAAGGATTGAAAATTTAAAACAAGGGTCCGCGTAAATAGGTAAATATATAAATTACTTTATTCACAGTAATAATATTATCAAAATATATACTTAGTGTCTTAGTAATATACTAATATCATAGGCTGACTGACCGTTTTCGCTCAGAATCGTTTTTCTTATACAATGTTATTATATCATTATTGAATTCAAATTTAACACCATCCATTACAGCGACCCACTTGTAACCTACCTACTGTACTAACCGAATTTTTTTCATTATTTTTATTGTTTTTTATTTAGCTAGTTGTATGCATATATCAAGATAATGGAGGTAACTAAATTCCAAATTAATCATATCACAATATCCATTAGGTACTTATAACACGTTATACATCAATAACAAACCCTGATACTATCATAGATATATAATATAGTGTACTTTAGAAGTTTCAAGTACCCACGAATAGTATTATACACTCACAACAAAATAACTAAAATAGGTATGCTAGGTTTTTGATTATGTAATTTCGTCCCAAATTTGAACTTAAAATGTCTGTAAAAAATAACTGTGCTCATATATTTTTTAGATTTTTTGGCTACAGTATGAACTATTTATGAGAATCTTTTTTTTAAATTTTCAATCCTTAGCTATAAAAACTGAACATTTTATAATTTATTAATTACGATGATTGATAATTTTCGAGATTTTGATAAATTTTGTCAAAATGCGACCTTTAAATGCTTATAAAAAAAATTGTGCCTATGTATTTTTAATATTTTTCAATTAATATTGTAACAATATATCAGGAGCCTTGTATTAATTTTTTACACTTTTTGGCCCAACAGATAAAACTTTATTAATATTTATAGAAAAAAAAAACTAAAAAAATTGAAAACTGAAAATGTCCGTAAATGGCTCAAAAAGAGTCAAAATATTTTCAAAAATGTATGGTGTATAGGAAATGCTAATATAAACATTCAGTGAAATTTTCATGTAACTACAGTAATTCGTAACAATTTACAATGTTTAGCTCATTAAAGAATGGTAATACAGAGAGCACCTGCTTGTTAACAATATTCAAGTCTATACCAAAAATGTAACCAGAGTCAAATTCCTCAAGAAAAATGTGAAGGGGGGTGTTGGCACCCGCAGGCAAATGCATTTTAGAAAACCAAAAAAAAATGTAGAAAAAATTATTCAGTAGGAAAACAAATGAAAGATATCAAATTAAAATGTCCAGATTCATAAACAGAAAAAACAATATTGCCAATGATTAGCTCATTAAGGAATGATGATACAGAGGGCACCTGCTTGTTAACAATATTCAAGTCTATTCAAAAAATTCAACTAAAGTCAAATTCCTAAAAAAAAAATTGAAGGGGAGGGTTGGCGCCCGCAGGCAATTGCATTTTAGAAAACCAAAAAAAAAAATGCAATCAGAACACATATCAATGAGTTCAAACTACAATATTCAGATTCATAAACAGAAAAAACAATTTACAATGTTTAGCTCATTAAAGAATGGTAATACAGAGGGCACCTGCTTGTTAACAATATTCAAGTCTATACCAAAAATGTAACCAGAGTCAAATTCCTCAAGAAAAATGTGAAGGGGGGTGTTGGCGCCCGCAGGCAAATGCATTTAGGAAAACAAAAAAAAAAATTTAGAAAAAATTATACAGTAGGGAAACACATTAAAGAGTTCAAAATAAAATGTCCAGAATCTTAAACAGAAAAAAACAATATTGCCAATGATTAGCTCATTAAGGAATGATGATACATAGGGCACCTGCTTGTTAACAATATTCAAGTCTATTCAAAAATTCAACTAGAGTCAAATTCCTAAAAAAAAAATTGAAGGGGAGTGTTGGCGCCCGCAGGCAAATGCATTTTAGAAAAACAAAAAAAAAATAGAAAAAATCATACAATAGGAACACATATTGAAGTGTTCAAACTAAAATGTCCAGAATCTTAAACAGAAAAAACAACTGACAATGTTTAGCTCTTTCAAGAATGATGATACAGAGGGCACCTGCTTGTTAACAATATTCAAGTCTATACCAAAAATGTAACCAGAGTCAATTCCTCAAGAAAAATTTGAAGGGGGGTGTTGGCGCCCGCAGGCAAATGCATTTTAGAAAACAAAAAAAAAATTTTGAAAACATTATACAGTAGGCAAACACATTAAGGAGTTCAAAATAAAATGTCCAGAATCTTAAACAGAAAAAAATCTGACGATGATAAGCTCATTAAAGTATGATAATACAAAGGGCACCTGAAGGTAATCAATAAACATGTCTGTGCTAAAAATTCAACTATAGTCAAATTCCTGAAAAAAAAATTGAAGGGGAGTGTTGGCGCCCGCAGGCAAAAGCATTTTAGAAAACCAAAAAAAAATTTTGAAAAAATTATACAGTAGGAAAACAAGTGAAAGAGCTCAAATTAAAATGTCCAGAATCTTAAACAGAAAAAAATCTGACGATGATAAACTCATTAAAGAATGATAATACAAAAGGCACCTGGATGTTATCAATATTCAAGTCTGTGCTAAAAATTCAACTAGAGTCAAATTCCTAAAAAAAAAATTGAAGGGGAGTGTTGGCGCCCGCAGGCAAAAGCATTTTAGAAAACCAAAAAAAATTTTGAAAAAATTATACAGTAGGAAAACAAGTGAAAGAGCTCAAATTAAAATGTCCAGAATATTAAACAGAAAAAAATCTGACGATGATAAGCTCATTAAAGTATGATAATACAAAGGGCACCTGAAGGTAATCAATAAACATGTCTGTGCTAAAAATTCAACTATAGTCAAATTCCTGAAAAAAAAATTGAAGGGGAGTGTTGGCGCCCGCAGGCAAAAGCATTTTAGAAAACCAAAAAAAAATTTTGAAAAAATTATACAGTAGGAAAACAAGTGAAAGAGCTCAAATTAAAATGTCCAGAATCTTAAACAGAAAAAAATCTGACGATGATAAACTCATTGAAGAATGATAATACAAAAGGCACCAGGATGTTATCAATATTCAAGTCTGTGCAAAATTCAACTAGAGTCAAATTCCTGAAAAAAAAATTGAAGGGGAGTGTTGGCGCCCGCAGGCAAAAGCATTTTAGAAAACCAAAAAAAAATTAGAAAAAATAATACAATAGGAACACATATTGAAGGGTTCAAACTAAAATGTCCAGAATCTTAAACAGAAAAAACAACTGACAATGTTTAGCTCATTGAAGAATGATAATACAAAAGGCACCAGGATGTTATCAATATTCAAGTCTGTGCAAAATTCAACTAGAGTCAAATTCCTGAAAAAAAAATTGAAGGGGAGTGTTGGCTCCCGCAGGCAAAAGCATTTTAGAAAACCAAAAAAAAATTTTGAAAAAATTATACAGTAGGAAAACAAGTGAAAGAGCTCAAATTAAAATGTCCAGAATCTTAAACAGAAAAAAATCTGACGATGATAAGCTCATTAAAGTATGATAATACAAAGGGCACCTGAAGGTAATCAATAAACATGTCTGTGCTAAAAATTCAACTATAGTCAAATTCCTAAAAAAAAATTGAAGGGGAGTGTTGGCGCCCGCAGGCAATTGCATTTTAGAAAACCAAAAAAAAAAAAAAAAAAAAAATTATACAATTAGAACAAATAACAATGAGTTCAAACTACAATATTCAGATTCATAAACAGAAAAAACAATCCACAATGTTTAGCTCATTAAAGAATGATGATACAGAGGGCACCTGCTTGTTAACAATATTCAAGTCTATACCAAAAATTTAACCAGAGACAAATTCCTGAAAAAAAAATTGAAGGGGGGTGTTGGCGCCCGCAGGCAAATGCATTTTAGAATCAAAAAAAAAAAAATTAGAAAAAATTATACGATAATAAGGCATATTAAAGAGTTCAAAATAAAATGTCCAGAATATTAAACCGAAAAAACAACTGACAATGTTTAGCTCTTTAAGAATGATAATAAATAAATAAAAAACAAATGTATTGAATGGTGTTCGTGAGAGAAACTCAAAATCTTCTTTTATAAAGTAAGTATACAGGTACTTAGTGTTTTCCATGGTATAATCGGTTAATGCTTATAAACGTTTGTACAAAAAGATCTACTAGAGTAAAATGAATCGAAAAAATTTGATTACGAGGAACCCATGTGAATTAACACTAAACAAATGAATACGCTGGAAGGTACATTTTAACTACAACCCAAAAACTAGGTATTGCTTACATTATAATAAACGAATAGTTATTATGATCAGAGGTGTATCACTGTAATATATGTATTAGAAGATGCATAAAAATTAATGTAATTTATTAATCATGCAAAATAATTAAATGAGTAAGAGGTCCTTTACGGACTCTACCATGTGATTGTAATTTATGAAGGTCATAAAATAATGTTTAATTTAAAATAATATTAAGTTATACATTTTATATTTAAAAACTAATAAGTATTTAAAATCTCATAAAAACCTAATAAAATTATATTTTATTATATTTTAAAATACATATTATTATTAGTTCGTTGTGGTGAAAAATCATTAATTAAAGTTTTCTGTATTTAAGTTTTTAATTATACTGGTACAACTCTAGCTGGCAGTCTTTAAGACCGTGTTAAAAACTATGATAATTAGTTAACGTCTAATTTCCTCTCCTTTCCTAACCTAACCTAAAATAACCATTATTTAAATATTTTCTTTCATTGTTATGTTTACAATATCGAATACCTTGATAGTTAGTAGGAAAAGATCATTGCAAAGCTCACGACCAGTGATGATAGTTGTCTATCATCACCATTGGATCCACTAACCATAATAGGTTTACCTAATTAACCCTCTTATGACTTATTAGGACACTTTGAATAAAAAGATCTTGAGTCGGTTGCCGAACTCAAGTGTTTGATTATCAAGTTTTTCCTTTGATTTTTGACACCTTAAGCTTATACCAAATATTATGGATGGAGCCATACCTAGCTCACTTGCTCGTGTAAACAATTTGAAGCACATATATGCCACGAGTCTTTGACATTTTTATGGATACATATCAAATTATCTTTGTATAATATTATTTAAATCTATTATTATTATTACCTAGTATTATTATTTTATAATATTTTTTATTTTTTTTAACACTATAATATGTATATTATTATAATTCTTTTTTTAAAATTATGTATCCCTAAATACTCTGATATTAGTATTTCAGCCCACCTTTAAGTTCTCTATATAAAAAGTAAATTTAAGACAGAACTGTAACACAAGTCACGACAGTCTCTATTTTGTAATAATATTTCTGTTTTCAATGATTTTCTGTAATTTGTATAATTATATACCTACAGAAAATAGAAGCCGATATCATTTGCACAAAATTGTGACTAACACAATTATATACTTTTAACGACAAAATCATATAAATATTATTTTTGATCTAACCTAATGACTAACCGGGCACGTCTATCTAATATAACTTATTAGTATTGTACATCTCGTAATAAGTTTTTTTTTTTGAATGATTTTTTTTTTTTTTTTTGAGCTTGAGTTTGAGCTTGAGCCCAGCAACTTTGACCATTAGATAGTTTTTTTGCTTGTAGGTTGTTTGTAGTGAGTAGTAACGGTTGGTTATAACACGTTAGTATGTGTGGCAACTATTTGTTGCTAAAAATTCCGGGTGGTCACCCATCCGGGATCTAGTAACAGTGGCCGATACGTACACTTAACACCTTTCCGCAATTATAATGTCCAGATATTCACACTAAGCCAAAGAATATTGACGTTAATACAAATCTTTTACTAATGTCTCTCCACCTAGTGAGCTGGCGACAGGGCACGTCGCTCTTTTAGAACAATTATCTATTAGGTACTCACTAGTGAGCTGGCGACAGGGCACGTCACTCTTTTAGAACAATTATCTATTAGGTACTCAATTAAGTCTTTAGATTTACAAATGATTTATATTTTGTAGACGGGATTATTTTAAAGAGAGACTGTGTGACGTACAGAATATTGTGCAGCTAATAAATATGTGGTTTGCTGTGTACATTTGAACATTTGTTATAATATTCTATGCATTTGAACATTTATTGCAATATACGACTATTGTACATTAATTTCAATATAGATTTTTATTTTACACTAACTATATAGTATTATCAGTCAAATTAGAAAAAAATTTTAAAACTATTATAATATGTAAAAAAAAAAAATTATTTATATTTTTTTTATTGTGTTTGAGCGAAATCCGTCAATCATATTTATGAAAAGTAAATTATATTTTAATTTGGTGGTGTATTTATATCTATATAAATTAAATATCTTACAAGTAGTTTTTTTTGCTAACTATTTAAATTTTAAAGCTTATATGAGCAGAGTAGTAGAATAACATTTTTGCAAGGTTCATTGCATTTAGAATGTAGATATTAGTTAAATCAAATCCCGCAAATGTACCTATAACATATGAAATAATTGTACTTAACCTTCTATGATATTTTTTTATAAGAATATTAAAAGTAAAAACTCAAATTTGGAAATTATAGGAACAGTACTTAATAAATTTCCCTTTATTTTAATAGAAATTATTTAGCTAAAAATATAGAAGTATCTATATGTACAGCGAGACATGGGATACACTAAGATACAGTTTATAGTTTTGTTTCATTTATAATAATAATGCTTTGTAATAACTACCTATAGTTTTTCATAAATTAATATTAATTAATAAAGTTTGCTTAATGATTTATTTGAAGTATTTGTATGTATTTTTGGGAGATCAGTATTATTGCAACACTGTTGTCCGTTACCAATACGAGTCTCACTGCATCCCAGTTTCGCCTATACAGCTGATAAATCATTACTTATTACCAGGGCTGTGAATTAAATGCATTTGCATATTTGTTTGATACACAGTATAAAAACTATAAGATAATGGATACGGCCAAAATATGTTTTGATTTATTTATAGTTTAAATACGAAATCTTATTTAGCATATAACTTAATGTTTTGGATAAGTTATTAGGTACATGTTTTTTGGTCACCTAGCTAGTATGTAAATTAAACATTTATTTTTTTTGTACAAATACAAAATCCAATGTATATATTTTGGGTTAAGGCATTATAATTTATAATTTGTATTTATTAATTTCAATAATTTTTTAATAATGTCTTTTTTTTTAGAGCATTTTATCGAATAATTTTAGTGCATATTTAAAATTTTTTTAGTGTTTTCAATTCACAGCCCTGCTTATTTATTTCACTTCCAATCATACCACTACCACAGTTAATGTTAAATATCAACAATTAACAGCTTCTTAAGGAGGGTTCACACTACACCGTGTCGTGTAAAATAATCACGGTCACCACAGTTACCAAAATACCAAACGATACACATATATTCAACTATGCGGTATCGTTTGGTAACTGTGGTAACCGTGATTATTTTACACGACGCGGTGTAGTGTGAACCCCCCCCCCCGCCCCCCGCCCCCCTTAACTTGATAACACTTAAGGGGATGTCTTTTTAGTGCACTATTTATTTCCATCTCTGACCCACGCACAATCATAAGCGCAACCCCCGACAACTTGTAATAACCCCCACCCCAAAAAAATAAATTATTCAATTGTTTCGTAATATATTAATAAACTTTTTTTAAATTCTACTGAAACTCTTAATTTTTGTTTTTTTATTAGGTATATTATTATTGTGAAGAATCAAACTTGAAATTAAGAAATTTCTTTTTTTTATAGTTTTTATATTTTCAAATTAATATTTTTATAGTGGTGTGAGGGCAACGCCCTCACGTGTTACTTTTTGTTTAATATCAGCTGATGATGACTACAGCCTCCATTTAAGCAATAGTTGCCCAACTGTTTATTAATTATTAAGATATATATATATTGTAATTTTTTTAGTAGACATTAAATATTATTTTTTTTTGTGTGTCTTTGAATTTGTTTAATTATTTATAAGCATTTTAAATTTTAATTATTTACACTCTAGTAAATATAACTTATATAATAATTTTAAAATGTCATAAAGTGGCCAACGTACTTCGCTAAGTAGTACGTTGGCTACTTGATGCAATCAATACAGATCCACATCATTTTTTTATTAGGCTATAAGCCCGCCCCTAGACCCAACCCCCCTCATCACCCAATAGCGCCTATGATGTTACCTCGCGTGGGTCAAAGATGGAAACAAATAGTGCACTGACATCCCAACCGGCAACCAACCGATCTTTTTATTCTATCCCATAAGTCTAGGTTGTAAACCTATCGCCGGTAGTTTCAGCCAAAGAGTCGAGTGGCCTTTGCAATTCGAGATCCTTACCTACGTATTCGGTATTGTCAACCTAACTATTCTACCTTCACACTTTTTCTTCCCCCTTCTCACACAACTATACTGGTTCAGCCACCTCTTTCCTGCACCTCCATATCATCGGTATTCTATCTACCCATCAGTCTTCTCACCTCTCACTTTCAAAATACGTTTACTTCCGTTAGCTTCTCTCACTACCACTTATCATACAGTGACCGAACCCCCTCAACCTAGTCTCTCTTGTTTTCACTTAAATATATATGTCACTCCTATAAACTACATTTAATTAATCAATATCTTATTCTATCCTCTTTTGTCCCTTACACACTCAACTTGACATTCTCATATCTGCTACTCTCACTCCACTTACCTACCCTAACCTAACATTTCTTTTCGCATTTCCCTTTCATACGCCAAACACTCTGAAATCCTAATGACCTCATTCCTTATCTTCGCCACATCATACACTTCCTAATTCCTATTCACTCAGTCTCTAGTTACCTACAAGTCATCGTACTTGATTATCGGTTGAAAATATTTAAATAATTAAACGAATTATCTACTCAAAAGAATTAGTACCTACATACCAAAAAATATCATACCTGACCAATTTCCTAATTTTTATCACGACTTTATTGATAGCCAGAATAGTGTTATACCAGTATAGTAGGTAACAGTACAAATAATTGAAAAGTTTCGGGCAATACAAGAATACAACCCTGATCGGTTAACTATAATAAAAATAGACCTACTGAAAAATAAGAAAATACATACCCCGTGTCCGAATCTGCAAAATCTGCTATAAAACTTAGTCTTCGAAATACTACAACGTTCACACATTTCAGTTTGCTTATGATATATTATTCCCAGTTGACAAATCTTCACTGACGAATTAAATACCATTTCTGAAAAAAACACGCAGCCTGCAGTAAAATGTTCAACAATATTCGTATGTCCTAAGGGCTAAGCGTTACAGATATTATATTTTATATGTATAATGTTTAATTTGTATTATACCTACTTAACTATTATGTGTATTTTAGAGCCGACTACGGGAGCAATGAATGTTTTGATTTTACAATGTTTTTAGTTTTGTATTCTATAAATGTCTATAAAATGTTATTCGTTGTTTCAAAAAGCTTAAAAATAATACAAAGTTCCTCGTAAGTTGATATAGGTAATAGAAGTTAAAAAATATTAGAAATACATAAGCACGTTTAGCTTAATAGGCATTTAAATTTCAAATTTTTCACAAAATTGATCACAATCCTGACAATTTGAAAAATATTTTGTTGTAAGATATTCATACAAAAACTTCTTTGTTTATCTATAATATGAAAATGTAATAAAAGTTTCCTCATAAGTATTTATAATAGCAGTTGAGAATCAATAAAGATCTATAGACATGATTTTTTTAGATAATTAAAGTTCAATTTTCAACAAAATTTATCAAATTGATAATTTACAAATTACTATTTTATTAATAAAAATTTATAAAATGTTCAACTTTCTCTGGGATAAAATTCATAAGGATTGAAAATTTAAAACAAAAACTATCATAAATAGTTCATACTGTAACCAAAAAATCTAAATAATCAATTAAAAACACAGTTCAATTTTACAGACATTATAAGTTCAAATTTTTAAGAAATTACTTATTAAAACAAAGAATAGCGATTTTAGATATTTTATTGCAATTTAAAAATTGTAATTATTCGTGGATTTATGAAACTTTTAGAGTATATCATTGTAATTTATATACACGATGACACTTTCAAATGTAACTGTTTGGGTACAAATCGCTTTAACCTACTGTTTTACTAATGCATAATAGTAAAATAAATTACTTTAATCACAATATTATTTATAACTGTCTTTGCTCAGAATCGTTTTTCGTTTGTTCGATTGTATTTTAATAATTTATAAATTAATTTATTATTATTAATAATTATATTAGTATTACATGGTTATATTTCTGGTTTTATTATATGGCTAATTCCTATGATATAGATATTAAGTGAGCAATAGAAGTTGAGTATGTTACACTAAGTTAATAGTTACCCATAACTTATAACGTTGGATTTGAAAAAAAAAATGACCAGTTATAAATTAAAATTGTATCTTATGACTATTATCGACGAGGACGTTTGTATCTCGCGTATTTTATACATTTATTGTTCGGAACTAAAATATGCGTTTACAACACTTGGAAAACACATTTTTCGTGACATTGGATATTTATTTTAATTCTTAAAAGTAAATTTAAGCCCCAAAAGATTATGAAAACAAATTTACTTTAAACATCGACTCTTCCGGCGAAATCCGTGACGAGTGTTCACTGCGATACCGACGAGGAAACACGCTCCAGAATACAGAACTTAAAATATTGTGATTTATAAAAAATAAAATTATACGGAAAGCAGTAAGTTTTTTGCTCATATCTGCTTTGCTTATATAATTTTGGAATTTCTAATGACGACTGTGTCTTCTACAATGACATTGAGATTTGCCATGGAATATAAATGATAGATATTATACTAGGTACATCAATATGATGAATCCACGGATATAATATAATGCAACTTTTTATATCAAAGAGTTCCGTGTAAAGGAACAATATTTGTTCGTTGAAATTTTATGTGACAAAAATTAAAATAGCTTATAATTTTGAATTTGAATTATAATAATATCAATTATGATAATATATTATTTGATTGATTATTTTCGTTTATTATTTTCGTTTATTAATTTAATTATTTATTAATATGGTGAATAGATATCAGAAGTACAAGCATATTTTTATAAAAGCATATTGTATTTTAAAAATCATTAAATAAAAATGTGATTCCTGGATTTTAGAGTTAACATAAAGATATACAGTACCTAAGTACATCAAATTTACAGTACCTACCATAATACCAACTAGATTTGTAAAATCCCAAGTCTAACATTTCCTACGAATACTGCTGATCACAAAATTATTAATTATTATTTAATATTATGTTAATTTAATTGTATCGGGTACCTATAGTTTATATTTTAGATTCTGAGCAGAGGGATGAATATTTTGATTTTACTATGATGTGTATTTAATTTCTTATTTTTTTGTTATTATTTCTTTTTTGTGTTTGATGTGTACACGATAAGTAGGTATGTCAAAATAACCTTCGTTCTCCATGCATAATATATTATAGGTACTCTGTACGTAATCAATGATCATATTGTTTATTTTTAAGTTTCTTTGTATTTAGGAAATAATAATATAGGAAAACGTATTTTCGAGTAATAATTGTATGTTTGTACAAATACTTTTACCATAATAGGGAACTAAAATTGTCATTTATCGTTAAAATAACAAATTTTGTGAAAAATTCAATTTTGGTAGGTGAAGGTAAGTGTTTGTTAGGCATACTAAATTATTTTCGATATTTTAGGCTACTGTAAGAGCATTCATGGGGATACCCCTGCATTTAATTGGTTTGTCAAAAATAACTCATTTATAGGAGGGTACTTCACATACTATAATAATTAATCGATCCAAAAACTATTACAATTGATGTGAATAGTTAACATCCTTAGTAAAATTTAAAAAATATCCACCATTAGAATTTTTTGTTGACTAATAATTAAGACTTTTATAATAGCAGTGATCGTGGTCCTTTCACAAATTATTTTTTTAATTATTCTTAATTGAATTTATACTTTTGGCATTTATCCCCAACTGACCTCTGAATAATCATTCAATGATGCATTTAATAGTTATTAAATTGATTGGATTATAAATTAGAATATAGGTACTACAGTTTCCAGCTTCTACTACAACATTACGTTATATTATGTTTTAATTTTAAAATGCATTTCCCCTTGCGCCGGCGACCCTACACATATCACATACCACAAACTGATACATGATTGCATAATTAAATTAATTACACGTTTTAAATCGTAAAATATTTATGAAGTATATACTATATACATCTACATATGAATGAACTATGAATATTTATTAATTGTATGAGCTATATAAAATGTATAAAGATTATAAGTATATTATATTGCATATGTTTTAGGAAAAAAACTAATAAAAAAAACATAAATAATTCCTAATTTATGTCATACGGGTTCATCTAGCAAATGGTACGTCAACTGTGTAACTTTTTTAATCATAATCCGTTTTGAAAACGTCCAAAAAAAGAGTACCTAGGATTATGTACGTAATACTGTGAATCTGATAACAACAAATTTATATTATTCAAATTTAAAGTGTATATTATCATATTATATAATTAGGGATCAAGAATAATAATATGGTAAAAATATAATTGCAAAATATTTATTACCTATAGGGATAATAACGACACTAAAGTACGTGTAAATTGTAAATAAACAAATAAAATATATGAGGTGTATAAATGTATAATGTATATAAAATATAATGTTTAATAATATAACATTGTTTTAAATACTTCGAGCAACCTAAGGTGTTCAAGGATTATATTATGTAGTACAATATGCAAAAAATAAGGTATGTAATAAGCTTGGCTTAGGACTGTTCGCGGGACTCGAGGATATTATAATAATATAAATTTCGATTTGGGGAGTAAACATTTATGCTTCTACGCCACTCAGTCAACAGATTGTCCTTGGCAATAAATATTTATTTTTTTAACGTCAAAAAAGTAAACGTAAATCCCAAAAAATATGGAAAACAAACTTACGGTGAAACATCGACTCTTTCGGTGGAATCCGTGACGTTCACTAGCTGCGAGGCCGACGAGGAAACGCACCAGAATACACAACTATTAAAATATTGTGATTTATGAAAAATAAAATTAAACGGAACTCGGTAAATTTTTCACTCATATCTGCTTTGCTTATTGAAATTTTAGAAATTTTAATCGACTGTGTCTTCTGAAACGATTTTGAGATTTGCCATAGACTATAAATGATAGATATTATAGAAGGTACGTCAATATGTGATCCACGGATATAATATAATTAATTTTTTTATATATCAAAGAGTTCCGTATTAAGGAACAATATTTGTTCATCGAATTTTATATGACAATAATCAAAATAGCTTATAATCATACTATTATAATATATACTTATCTATGCTTATAATTTTGAATTTGAAATATAATAATATGATATATTATTAAAATTATTATTTTTGTTTTTATTTTTTAATTATTGATTAGATGGTGAATATAGATATCAGAAGTACAAGTTATTTTTATAAAAGCATATTGTAAATATTTTATGACTCATTAATGAAAATGTGATTACTGGATTTAGACTTAACATAAAGATATACAGTACCTACTATATACCAACTAGATTTGTAAAATTCCAAGTCTAACATTTTATTAATTTTACTTGTATCGGGTACCTTTATAGTTTTG